>CATLJT010000072.1:0-14589 GCA_949987775.1 Aproaerema taeniolella
CGTCCAGCAGACCCACAAACAACGACCTATATTTCTTAAACTATGATGGCACTAGATATGGTTCTTTTGGCATCAATAGGCACTAGGAAGGCACTGTGTATTGGCATACATAGAATACCTAAATTCATTGTTTAAATTCCGTGGGTCTGCTGGCCTGAGCTACACGAATCCTTCGCTTCATTCAGGATTTAACATAACATCTTAATTAACTACAGACTCATTCATTACGCTCAGAATTTAATATGCTGCCCGTGACATATTACACTGTTTATCCCCTTGTTGCTTAATCTACTTTTATGTATCCAAGTACGTAACAAAAGTATATATATTTAATGTATTAAATGTTAACGTAAAAAAACAAAGTCCAACAATAAATAGCAATAAATAAATAAAATAGCAATCTATAAAATAAATTTAATCTATTTTACCCCAGAATGCTGTATAGACGAACAAAATTTTACAATTCAATAGCTTAGATAAATTACCGCTACTTAACAAAGTGCAACATCTAATCCAACCCAAAATTTTAAATCAATTTACAAAACAAATACTGACATATCCAACCATAATTATGATTAGGTGACTAGCTGTTAATGATAATTTTGTTTGTGAATATACAACGTAAGATAAAGTATATATCTTTGGAATTAAATTACAAAAGGTCATAAACAACTTGATACTCAAATAGGTACACTTATGGCTATTTATTTATCAAAATGTCTATCCATTTCCTTATCCGATTAACTATTCGGATATCTAACCGATTTATCCATCAAGTTATCCATCCGATATCTATCCAAACTATCCATCCATTTATCTATTAAATTATCCATCCAATTAACTATCCAATTAACCATCCGATTAACCATACGATTAACCATCCGATTAACCATCCGATTAACCATCCAATTATCCATCCAATTATCCATCAAATTATCCATCAAATTATCCATCCAATTATCCATCCAATCCGTTATATCTGTGTATTTGTCCCAGGCCAGACGGTAGCCTTATCCTTTCGACATCCGCCAATGACCTGAAACAAATACATAAGTGGACTAAGTATCATATTCCAACTTTAAACAAAATAATATAATAAACACAAGTATAAATCAACTAGAGTAAAAATTCCTCACTTATAATAGACAACTTCTTCATCTACAGTATCGACTTCGTCCGCATTATCATTGACCTCTAGTACCGCTATATGTATCCACGACTGCATTCTCTCAGTGGCAACCACTGAGAGAATGAGAGTGGCAACCACTGAGGCTTCAGATATTAAGTCAATTAAAATTAAAAGTAAGAAAATTTATATGATTGACTTAAAAAGAGCGACCCTCGGAGTTTCTTGCCTATTCTTCTCCTGAGGAAGACTGCACCTTTGCGAATAGGCGCAAAGCCAAAAGTGCTAATGTAATTCATAATATTGACGTGTTCAAGTATCATTTTATATGTTCAATGAAATAAACACTTTTGACTTTTGACTTTTGACTTGACCATGGTCGTACATTTATTTTTTCATCCCTTTAAATCCAGATGTAGAAGCAACCTTGTACCAATTGTTACCTATAACTTTTACTACACGATACGGACCTTTGTATGCGGGAGTCAGAAAAACGGTTAGCATAGCGATGGCAAAAACATAGATATACTTTTCTAGAATTAGGCACAAATTAATAAATAAAACAATTAAATTAACAATAATGCCAGTCCGCCTGCCGTTCCATTGTTGCAATGCCCGACAGGGTTTATATGTAAAGAAACACTTATTCTAGACTAATATGTATATATTGTCATACACTTCTAATTATAACAACAAATAACCTCAAGCGAGAACATTATTTGGACCGCACAAGTCAATATTTTTTTTTTTTATTAACCATTATTTTGCAGCCAAGTATAGCATTGTCAGAGAGTTACCCCGACTGAAATACTACAACTGGTCATGCTGGTTATACAGGGATAGTCTATCTACGGCACACTGGGCCAGTCTAACTTTGGCACACAGGGCCGACTAACTACGGCACACAGGGCCAGTCTCACTTTGGCGCACAGGGCCAGCTAACTACGGCACACAGGGCCAGCCTAAAGCAGCACACAAGGCCTTCCTAAGGCGGCACACAAGGCCAACCTAATGCGGCACACAAGGCCTTCCTAAAGCGGCACACAAGGCCAACCCAATACTGCACATATTCTAGGCTAGTGAATCAGAGGAAGCTAACTGGTACAAATTAAATTTAGTTACTCTAAATTTATGAACCTAGATGAAATTAGGGATGCATCGATACGCCTTTTCGCCGATACGATACCGATACCGATACTCTTATAAAAATATCGGCGATACCGATACCGATACGGTTAATGTGAATTCAAAAATGAAGGTATAGTAAATAAATCACAAATCAGATCTTTTTTATTATTATAAAAAGTAGACACATAGGTTAATATTAGATAGGTAATTAAAAATTTTAGTAATTAAAATTAACATTGATCAGATTTTTGTTTAAAAAACAAAGTAATCTTAAGTTTAGCGGAGAAAGGCGATTTCTCAAGTCTGTTTGTATAAGACCTGCGCTGGAAAATAGTCTCTCAGATGCGACAGCGCGGGGTTTCCCCGAGCATCGTTCGTGCCTCGTTTGCAACGAAATAGACGAGACAACACGCTCGTTTACACTACATTTTTAAATTAAAAAGTATCGTTGAATTGGTCATAAAAATATCGTCGATACCGATATATCGGCTAACCCGAAGTATCGCCGATATATCGGTATCGGTATCGGATGCATCGCTAGATGAAATATATATATTTGAGACTTGAGAGTAAGGGTTGTCAAGTCGTTTAATCTATGTATATAACGTGTAAAGCAACAATAGTGAGGGAAACAACTCAAGCGTTAAAATATAAATGTTTTTATTTTTTTTGTTTTTGTAATTGTGTGTAATGTGTCAGTTAAATAAAGGTTTTATCTATCTATCTATCTCAACGTAAGTGGAACATAGATTTTACTGGATTTTGCGTTTCAGAGTCGGTCATAGCGTTGAAGAAGTTCTAACAGTCTGGCTGATCTCTAAAGTCCTATGTATATCCTTCAGTTTCTTAGCCCGAGGAAATACGAAGTTTTCCTGAAGCTTACGCGGTTTAGAGCATGGAGTTACTGTTACAGAAAAGGAAACATTTTTGACCGTGTATACTACTACAACATACTGATCATTCGGTTTCCTTACAATCTTCGTATCTTACCTTAAGCTGCCAGAAAAAGGGGTTTCGGTCGCTGCTCTAACGCTTGTCATACCGAAAAGCTTACTGTGTCCCACCATCATAATTCGATTCAACCTTTCGTCACCCTTGCCCCTTGCCGATACATTTTTATTTTTATTTTGACGGGAGTGTTATTCTTATTACTTTTTGACATCCATTGTAATTATGAAATCGATAATGTAGGAATAAACGATCTATTCTAATAATGAGCCTGGCATTTTGACACCGATATACAAAAACTGCAACTTGGTTTTCCGATCAGCATTGGCTTTTCGAGCAACGTTTTGGGACATACACGAAACCGTTGCATCAGCACCGTCAATCGACAGACACAAATCTGATCCAAGTGACCGTACAAGGTTATAACCACAACCTTTCATCATTAGAGGAACACTGTCGTGTTAAACACCCAGTTTCGCGAAACTTATTTGTTTAATCAACGTTATTTCCCTAGGTTAATCTATAAATGCTTCTCCAGGATTGTGCCGTCAATGTTCACTATATTTCATTTGGACCAGAACTTGAAATGCACATAGTTTTGCAGCCACGGGAATAAACTACTTAGCTCTAGAGTTATTTCAGATTTAGTCAAAATTTGAAAATGAGACTTGTAATGAGATTTACAAGAGCGCTCTTGCCTATTCTTCTCTGGGAAAGATGACCTTAGGAGTAGAGTCAGTAGAACGAATATATATGAATGTATTTAAATCCTTTATTGTAACTTGACCTATTTTAGATAACATCCTGAATGTTCCATCGTCGACCTCATCTATGATCGTGGTCAAGATTGTGGTCAAGAGCTAACCCGTCTCATATTTATAAAGGAAGATATATGAAATATATATATATATATATATATTTATAAAGGAAATATATATATCTATTTCGACCATGACTTTTGGCGATTATGGAAACCTTCGTCGATTCAGATGCCTTTTTAACTCGACAGGTTTCGGTAGTGTTATATCTTCTGACATTGGGTACACTTGACTAGAGGTTTGGGACAGTTGGAATATGGCCAGCTTCTTTGCAGTTATAACTAATAAGCCTGGTTCTTCTGTCTGTTGTTGGACCTACTTTCAGAAGTGGCTCCAGATTTGTGCTTTAAATTAGGCTTCTACGTAAGTAAAAAAATTCAAAAGTTGATCTGGTTTAACGCACCGTAAATCTAGTGTGCCTAACCTAATTTTTTTTTCGATCGCCGATACTGTGGATGATGCGTGCCTACCCGTTATTTAACACTGATTTAAAAGAGCAAATTTCTAACAAAAGTTAAATAAATAAACGCTACATACTCAGGACCCACATCAAGGTTTTCCCTTGTGTCGTGGGTCTCTCTGAATATACATACAAACAAACAAACACCCATGACCCGAGAACATCATTTTCTTTTTACACGAATATTTGCCCCGACTGGGAATCGAACCCAGGCCCCGTCGATCAATACAAACTCTCATACCAAGTCTTAGCGAGTCCCGTTAATTTTTGCATGGTAAATGGACGGTCGTCTTCTCATCCCAGCCATAAACCGATGCACATTTATTGATGGAATTTGACCGCTGAGATGGTAGCAAATCTTTTATAGACTTTGCAATTTGTAACAAGTCATTAGTTGAAAAATGAAGGGCTACATGACCTTTTATCCTGGTGTCCGGCGCTCGCAGAGTCCCGCGCGTTGCGTCCCTCCAGTCTAGCGCCATCGCTGCTTAGACCGCGCTGCTCGCTCCGTTGACCACGCTGCTCGCTCCGTTGACCACGCTGCTCGCTCCGTTGACCAAGCTGCTCGCTCCGTTGACCACGCCGCTCGCTCCGCCGACCACGCCGCTCGCTCCGCTAACCACGCCGCTCGCTCCGCTGACCACGCCGCTCGCTCCGCTGACCACGCCGCCCGCTCCGCTGCCTCCGATGCCCGCCATCTCGCGCCATCTCCAGACCCCGTTCCAGCCGGCGTACCCGCTCCCGCAGGCAGCGGCTGCGACCGCGGCCGCGGACGCTCCCTTGGCTGCGAGCACCCAAACTGCGGCAGGAGCCGCGCGTGCTCCCTGCTGCCTGCCACGTTCTGAAACTCACAAAAAAAAACAAAACGCAAACCTCCATTCTAACTGCTTATAAAATTACATTTACGTTACGAATGTATTCAATGTAGAACACACAAACAAAATTCAAACTAGAAAAAAAAAACAATCGAAATATATAGGAATTCAAAAAGTAGTCATATCTTCAAAACGGCTGCTCCTAGCGCAAAAATAATCAAATTTCGAGCCCCCTTTAAGAAACCCCTACACACAGTTCGAGTAATCCGGTGCCAGCATATTTGATTCCGTCGGTTACAGTTTTGTTCTCGATCATAGATTGAATGTAGGTAGAGAGAAAAATTCAAAGCACTCAAAATTATTGTTCAAAGAAGTACATTTATATGTGTATAAATAAATTCCCAGGTACCGAGTCGGTATCTTAAGACATCGATGACGTCATTCTATGTAAAAGAAGGACTATTCTACCAATTGCACATAATAGCTGTAAAAATAGCTCTGCCAAAATATAGAATTTTAAAATAACTAAAAATAGTTAACCATCTACATTCACAACGATTTCCTTTTATGATAGGTCGGTTATTGCCGTTGTATCTAATTATACATGAAATATCTAGAGCGGGACCCAAGGAGAATGAGTTCATTTCCGTGGGACTTACCTCCGCCATACGAACTACTGGTATGTACTTATTCGGCATATGTTCCTGAACACAAAAAGTGTGGTAGTCACTTTCTAAGGGTATGGAGGGGGTAGCTATGACGTAACAAAGATGGCGGCTGGACCTATCTTATTAACGCTATATTTAGATAACTACTGGGTAGATTTACTTTCATAGGGTCTCAAATGAAAGACAATTTAATATATATCGTTATTCTAAAGATTCATTAGTGTAAACCTAGTAACAAAATAAATATTTTCAAAAAACGACATTTTGTAAAATTAAACTTTTTTTACTGTGTGAAAAGAACAGACACCGTTAGGATTATGGTAATTTAACTTATAATAAAAAAATTGCTACACTTATCAGCATTTTAATAAACCTAAAAACGTTTAAATCGAGCTATAAACAACGGAACTGCAGTCGTCTAAGTGAGCGTGGGTAGCGCCGAACTGACTACGGTACTTAGATTTTGGTACGAATAATCTTGAAAATAACGTGACAAAACGGGTAGAACCACAGCAAAATGAAAAAGTATTATGAACAGGCACCATTTTTTTTAACAGGCATCATTTTTTTGTCAAAAAAATTTTCTTCATTTTTTTACGAACTATTTTCAAAAATTCTCGTAACAAAAATAAATCTTCGTATCATATCGAAATAAAACTCTTCATACTTGCACGTACTTACGTTATATTTCAAAACAAAGGACTCAATGGTACTGGTCTGGTATGGACATAGAGTGTAAACGTACGCACTCGAGGCAGAGGCAGGTCGCTGACGTGCGAGAATGTACAGCCGCCGTTATATTTTTTACATCGGCAACACTGAGATTCATTCCGAGGAATCCCTGCACCGTGCTGCACCGTGAACTTTGGCACTTGTCGCTTCATTCATTTGAAATCATTTGGTCAGGCCTATGACACTGTTAGTACCAATAACTGCGAAATGGCCGTTTCTTCCCTTTGGCACAACTGCTTGGCACAACCAGTAGTGTCATGGGAAATTTTATTTTCCTGTGACTTTACTGGTAGTGCCAGGGGTAAAACAGCATTTCCAGTGACACTACCGAGTCCCAGCAGTTTCACGTATCTAATTATAGAGTGCCAACCTTCAAAAACATAATGATTATATTATATAAATAAAAATTGATAGCTATATGGTTAAGGCCGTATTTTTTGTCAATTTTTCCACGTGGCCCTTGTCTTTTAAGTTTTTTTCTATGCGTATGATAACAAATTGGGCTATTATTCGTTTAATACTGTATAACGATATGTAAGCTTACAAGAAAAGACAAAATAATTATTAAACGAAAATTCTGTTAGAAATAAATAGTTTTATATGAAAAAGTGTAGGTATTTATGTATGTATTTATGTTAACTCTTTATTGCAAACTCTTATAGACTAATACTAAAATACATAGTGGTGTTTTTTTTCTTAGAATTTGCTTGTTTTTTAGAACTTATCTGATTTTCTGTGTCACTGTGTGTTTCTATTTGACTTTTTTTGTACATATTATTATATTCATAGTTGGTCTTATACAAAAAGTTGTACGTATTAATGAGTACATTCACCCCTTTATTGGATGTATGTAAGTAAATGATTTTATATAATCTAATAATGATTATTTAGAAACCTATGTGTTTAATCCAGCCAATGAGGCAGTGCCAGTTTAATGATGTACCTATTCTACCTCTACCAGGCATTAAAGTATAGAGCCATGGGTAATTAGGTAGATCACGGGTAATTTTGCTGTATGTGTCCAATGAGCCAATCAGAAAATAGTGTCACGGGAAAATAAAATTACCCTTGACACTACTGGTTGTGCCAAGCAGTTGTGCCAAAGGGAAGAAACGGAAATGGCGCTGCTATCGCCTTTTAAAACTAAAAAAATTGTTGATGTTTGATATGGGTTCCTTTAAAAAAAGTTCTTTAGCTTCATGAGGAGCCCTAAATTTTGCTAGTTTAAAAGCATTAATAAAGCTTTTTTATTTGAATCTTTGGCTCATTTTAATAAATCATACATGAGTTGAAACAGACTCTTGAGTAGCTGTTGCCTTTATGTTGTTGCTACGTAACAGCTACTAGGTTGGTACCCTCTTAGTTTAATTTTTTGTCTGTTCTTGGAGGATGATTGCACTTTAAACAGACAGATAAAAATTCAAATGCAATCTAAATAAAAATGCAAAGCATCTCCTTTTCAGATAACTAGATTATGTAATATGACATGCTATATAATGGTTAAAGTTACATTACATGAATGAAATGTTTTTGACCCTGATTGATTTTTTAGATACATAGTTTCATTAAATAATAAATATACGTACCAGCCCTTCCAATCACCAAAGTCATTTCTGGGGTATCATCCTCATCCTTTGCTCTCGAAAATAATTAAGAATAAACAAATAAATAAACGCTGCACACTCAAAGGCCCACACTAAGGTTTTCCCTTGTGTCGTGGGTCCCTTGAAACATACATAAAGACAAATACAAACACCCATGACCTGAGAACAAACAAATAAATCTTTGACATGATGCTGGGTAGTAATAACTAACATTACTTAAATACTTAAAAGCAGTAGGTACAGTTTTAAAGTACAGTGGGTAATAAATATGCCTATTGGGTTTCTTCATAGGACAGACTGTCAGCCGACTCACCCTGCACTAGGAATAAATCTGTATTGCAGTGGTAAGACATCTAGTCAGTTCACGAGAGGCAAGGTTATGGTACTTATAGTTGAGTTGTTGTACAACTGAATAGGTACTTCTCTAAAGGCTTAACCAATTTCCAGAACTAGTAAATAAAAGTGAATAGATAGATTCTCAATATGTTGCTATATGTGTTGCTACAATTCCGTCAATATCATGTAGCGCAGAACACTTCACTTTATATAAATGGCAATCAGCCATTTTGTGAAAAAATTGTGGATAAGAACTTTTTTGAGTGACACCCAGGTGATACCTTTAACACTCTCATGTTTTCAAAATGGCTCAATGATAATCAATGGATAAGTAAAAGAAAAAATAAAAATTTTCAATGACTATCAACGTCTGACCTTTTTGGCAGGAACTGTCAGGCAACTTGAAAGACTACTATAATTATTGAATTGTTATCTTTTTTGGTGACCCCAGTGTCATTACACGGTTACACATTACTCTCTCTGCTCTTTGTAGCTAACCCACGTGATGGAAAGTTTTGAATTTGAAAATTAAAGCAGGTTGCAAAAACAGCCTAAGATGAAAAAATCGTCGATTTGTGACAAGGATCTCACCTTCAAACTCAACATAAAATACACGAGCACTCAACTCGAGCTCGCAAGGGTTCATAGAATTACTCTTGAACGATATAATTGTATATAAAAATCACTGTTCGCCGACCATCGGCTGAAAGAAAAAATCTTCAGCCGATACCTTGTTGTGCCGACAGCTCAATTCACCGAAAGGACGTTCTAAATATTTTTTTTTTTGACGATGGCACGATTTGCAGATAAGCCGGTTCACTGAAAGCTCGACTGAGCGAATCAGCTATTTATTGATAGAAAGTATTGCAGAAAGCACTGTTCATATTTTCATTTACTAATACTTACTACGCCATTTGTTGGAACATAAGGTTTAGTTTTTTTAGAATAAAAAATAGCTTATTTATTAATCTAGAGCAGCATATTCCATCAAAATCAGTCCGTTAGTTTTAGGCATAGAATAAATAAGGTGTAATTCACATTTGTTTGTTTAGATTCATTATAAAGTAGTCATAAAAAAACTAATATAATCCCATCAAAAACAGTACTTGTCGAAAAAACCAAGTCTCGCAACTCAGTTGTTCTGCGGTAAAAAGTTGTGAGATCCATGTAATACCAAGTCGGTTATTAATTTATTTAGTCTCTACTTAAGCGACTTTCTGTCTTAATACGTCCAGTCTCTAATACCACGATCGTGGTCCATAACAATTGAAAATCAATTGTGTCTGGAATCTCCGTACTAGAAGCATTAAGTTGTTACGTAATAATTAACAGCATCTTATGGTGAAAATGAAAATGAAAATGAAAAATGAAAAATAGTTTATTTTCGTTTACAGATTATTGTAGGTAGCTTAGTGGATGGAGCCTCCTTTTAAGCAAGTAATGTGCCTGTACCAGGAGACTCCGCTCTTCCATAACAACTTATAGTAACAGACAAATAAACTTAACTAACTAAACTCAACCAAACAAACTTTCAAGGAAACTTAAAGTACCTAGACTAATGATGTGTCTGTATGTGTATGTGTGTGTGTGTGTGTGTGTGTGTGTGTGTGTGTGTGTGTGTGTGTGTGTGTGTGTTTTTGGCTGTGTGTGTGCATCCACGGATATAGTCACAGTATTGAGGTCGATAATAGCAGGCAGTAGAATGAGTTATTAAGTTAGCCCTGCGACACTGTCTTGGGATCGGAGGAACTACTGCGGCCAGCACGGAGCTACCGCAGTAGCCTCCATTAACTGTGTATTGCATATTCCTACTATAACAGATGTTTTATGTGCCTGTATTTATTATTGGAAGAATTTATATCTCTGACTCTAAATAACTCTCACAGGTTTCGTAGTTTAACTGCATTAACCAGGGGATTAAAGTATTCTTACAATCGTGAAGGGACTTGGCATATATATTTAATTGTTTATTTACCTTATTGTATACATAAACAGATCTTATTTTATATTGGGTCCATGCAAAGACAGTTCTAATTGCATGAGTAGCTATTACATTACGCCTTCCTCTTTTACTTAGGACGTGAGGGTCAAAATTTAAGGTTTTATGTGTCTTCAGGATTAAGTGTAGCAAGTAAAGTTTCCTAACAGAGAGCAATTTACACATGTTGTAAAGGCTGTCAGTTGGGTAGCGCCGCTTTTTTAATACATAATTTTTAAGAGGGCTCTCTGCGCTCGTTCTAAGTCCAGAAAGTGTGTTTTATAAGTGCCTCCCCAAACCGGGATACAATATGTTATTATTGATTGCACCAAGGCAATGTAGATATTGTTAAGAAGGTTGTTAGGAGGATGAATAGTGTCCAACGGGTTATTTGGGACTACATGTCTTAACGTCTTAAACATCCATATGAATTTTCTAATTCTCCCACTCAAGTGCTCTATATGCTGATACCACGACAACCTTTGATCTATTAGCACTCCGAGGTACTTTGTGTAACTGACCTTATTTATGATTGGGCAGTTACAATTTGGATAGGAAGTGCTATTACCACAGTCATGTATTTTTATTTCAAAGTTTCCAGTTGGTTGACCTTTATTATAGATACTGAAACACATATAATTCGTTTTATTGGTGTTTAGAGTTAGGACATTATATTTTAGCCATTTAGATACCTTGACAAGTCCATTTTCAGCATATTTTTTGTGGCTTCCCAAGAATTACCTGTGAAGACGATGGCAGTATCGTCAGCGTACGAAAAAATCTTCGCGTTTGAAATGCTCATATTGCAGAGATCATTAATATAAATAAGGAACAGGGTAAGACCTAGGACACTTCCCTGTGGTACGCCGTAAGATACGCCAGCGTCCTCACTGGTATATTGGTCAAGTTTAACCTTTTGTGTCCTATTCGAGAGGTAATCTCTAAAGACTGCAAGTTGATTATCTCTAACACCTATTTTATCGAGTTTGTGTACAAGGATGGGGACGGAGACGGTATCGAAAGCCTTTTTCAGGTCCAAGAAGATGCAGAGACTTTTCTTTTTAGTATCAAGTTGTTCCGTGATTAGAATACTTAAAGACGTCACCGCATCATCAGTAGATAAACCTTGCCTAAAGTCATATTGAGACCGGGATAATATATTAAATTTATTTAGATATCGTAGTAGGCGAGTATTTAGCAGTTTTTCTATCACCTTTGACATAACAGGCAACACTGAGATAGGCCTATAATTACCGATGTCCACTCTGTCCCCCCCCTTGTACACAGGTGTGATAATAGCTCTTTTTAACAGGTCTGGAAAAACACCTCTTTTGAAACAGAGGTTTGCAAGATGAACAATGATAGGAACTACTTCATTCTTCACGTGTTTCAAATATTTGGTTGAGACACCGTCCCATCCAGGAGCGCTGTCCGATTTCAGGGATAACAGAATTTGATCGACTTCATAATTGTCTGTATCTAGGAGAACGAAAGACTGTGGTTGTATAGGTATACTATTTAGGTAATCAGTTTGTTTATCTATATCTAGGACAGAGAGAATATTTTGAGCTAAGTTATTTCCAATATCAGAGAAGTACGTATTGATGTAATTTGTGGATTCTTGAATAGATGGTTTTAATGATAACAATTCTGGATTAAGGTTGTTCTGCTTATTAGTATATGTTATGTTTTTAATAGTTTTCCATAGTAATTTATTATTTTTGAGGGAGTTTGCGAGAAGTTTTCTATTATATTTACGTTTTAGTTTTTTTATTAGGTAATTACAGTAGTTTCTGTATCTTGTGTAGGTCATTTTCTTGATATCATTTTTAGGATCGTTCCGGAGCTGTTTCTGAAGGTTATTACGGTTTTGAATGCACCTCAATATACCGGGCGTAATCCAAGGTTTCAAGATCCGTTCGCTTTTCGGTATGGTTTTCGTTATAGTATAGTGACGCATATCAATATTAAAATTCTTTAATGTTTTATATAAATATATCGAGACTTGGCCATCGCACTAAATAATTGAATTTACATGTGTTTTCAGGCGATTGAATTTACACGTGTTTTCAGGCGATGGCCAAGTCTCAATATATTTATATAAAACATTAAAGAATTTTAACGTGGAGAGCGTGCCCGAGGCTGAGTCCGAGGGGACCGCGAGCCGGGTGCCAGGGGATATATTGCGTGTATCTCCGGACACAGTGCTGCGCGTGGTCTGTAAAATGAAGCGCGGCAAGTCGCCGGGCCACGACGGACTCAGTGTCGAGCACGTTCTTAACGCTAGTGATGAAATATTTAGAATTCTTTCTGACTTTTTTAATATGTGTTTAGAATACAGCTACCTGCCCGCCAGTCTCATGAAAACGATTGTCGTTCCTGTCGTCAAAAATAAGACTGGGGATTTGTCCAAGCCCAGTAATTATAGACCTATTTCTTTAGGTACTATTATTGGTAAAATTTTGGAAAGAATTTTGCAACCCGAATTGGCGAAATCGATAAAAGTAAACGACGCGCAGTTTGGTTTTCGTGCTGCTGGCACTCAAACATACTGTAAGCTATTATAACAAGCGTAACACTTCAGTTTATGCGTGCTTCCTTGATCTAAGCCGTGCCTTTGATCTCGTAAATTATAAATTACTGTGGAAGAAATTGTATGAATCAAATGTGAGTGCCAGCATCGTAGGTCTGCTCGGGTTCTGATATGGAAACCAAACAAATAATGTAAGATGGGGCGACGCACTCTCTAATGATTTTAGATTAGAGTGTGGCGTACGCCAAGGTGGTTTGACTTATCCGGATCTCTTCAACCTGTACGTGAACGACCTCATCGAGGAGCTGAGAGACACCAGAATCGGTTGCCATGTTGGTAATGTGTGTGTTAACAGCTTGAGCTATGCAGATGATATGGTGCTTCTCAGCCCCTCGATCAATGTTCTCCGTAGGCTGCTTTCGATCTGTGAATCTTCTGCTAAGAGACACGGGTTGAAATATAACGTAGGGAAAACGGAGATGCTTGTGTTTCGGGAGGGGAGGGGTCCGGAGACAGTCTTACCAGTATTTTTGTATGAATCGCCAATTCGGGTTGTGAATAAATCTTAAGTACTTAGGACATGTACTGAACGAACGGCTTGACGACGAAGACGACATGGAGAGGGAGCGAAGAGCTCTGGCAGTCCGCAGCAACATGCTCGCGAGGCGTTTCTCCAAGTGTTCGGAAGGCGTCAAGATTTTATTACTTAAGGCTTATTGCCAGACATTTTATACTGGACAACTTTGGGTGAAATATACTAAACGCACTTTTAATGTACTCAGAGTACAATATAATGACGCCTTCCGCATTCTAATGAGACTGCCTCGCTTCTGCAGTGCGAAGGGTATGTTTGCAGACGCTGCGGTGCCGGATTTCTTCGCTATCCTAAGGAAACGTGTGGCGTCTTTTTGGGATCGGCTAAGAGAAAGTCAAAACGAGATATTGTGTAACATTGTCGAAAATTTAGATAACGTATTTTTTAGATACTGGATAAAGCTGCACCGCACGGATAATGGGTCTCTGACTTGACATTTAAGATCAGTGATCACCAACTTACTTATAAGTATTTGTGTATTTTAAATATTGTATAATTTGTAGTCTGTATAATGTATGGGTTGTAATTGCCTGAAATAAATGTATTATTATATTATATTATATTATATTATTATTATATTGATATGCGTCACTATAAGATGCTGTTAATTATTACGTAACAACTTAATGCTTCGAGTACGGAGATTCCAGACACAATTGATTTTCAATTGTTATGGACCACGATCGTGGTATTAGAGACTGGACGTATTAAGACAGAAAGTCGCTTAAGTAGAGACTAAATAAATTAATAACCGACTTGGTATTATTAATTATTACGTAACAACTTAATGCTTCGAGTACGGAGATTCCAGACACAATTGATTTTCAATTGTTATGGACCACGATCGT
>CATLJT010000073.1:0-202417 GCA_949987775.1 Aproaerema taeniolella
ATGAGAAAAAAGTTGCGTTATGCCCAATCCTCCATAAAGGTCTGCATACCACAACTGCCTCCCCCCCATTGAAAAAATTTTCGATCGGTCGAAAATTTTTTTCCAACAGGCCTACTTAACTTCCTATACAATGGCCCTATGTTTTCATTCCATCGAGGTGGCCTTGAAGTAGCATCTCTCAGGGCTGCATTGGATCAGGTGGTCGGGTCAGTCTTCTCTTTCTTCCATCAGGATAAAGATCTTCTTTGTTCGGATGATGGAGAAATATGACCAAATATTATAGCTCCTACCAAACCCGCACCTGTCCCTAACTAAAAAATTAAAAGGAGTAAACAAGTGTTAGCTCGACGCTGCACACCCGGGTACTGCTTTTATGAACATGAAGCCAAAGGTCACCAGGTGCTGGTGGACCCTGACCCCAAGTCAAAGACGCGGACCTTAAAAAATTCAAAACCGCACTTTAACACTCGCGCTTATCATCGAAACTACGGGTGTCTTCAACGTCGTTGCTCGAAGTCCATATGACATGAAAAAAAAGTAAAACAGATCAGAACACAATAACAAAAATCTGAAAACAAAGCATTAGTGAAACTTGAATAACATTTCTATGCATGTGCATTTCCTTAGACATTGCACCTTTACTTGCATTCCGATAATGCCCTTATTACCATATGCCCTTATTATTGTATGCCGATATGTTATAACATGTGAGTGCACAAAATTACATAGACCTTTCCCTCACATGCATATTTTGTCGGAGTGCCCAAGTTATGGCCTCACAGGCGGAGGACCACTAAGTATGAGGGCCAACATAAACCCTCCTCCTTTCCTTAATTGGAAAAAAAGGAGTTTTTCCCATGCGGACCCCGCTGTAAAAACCCCCATGGGACCCATTGAAAAAATTTTCGATCGGTCGGATCGGTTTAAGATTTATTAGATTGAGTGATAAAAATGCTCTTAATGAAAACTCAAGATGGTCGGTAAATTTATATTTAGCACCTAAAGGGCAAACTGTGCCTACAAAAAGAAAAAGGTGTGAAAAAATTAAATTTCCAATATTCCTTTATGTATGGTTAATAACACGGTGCTGTTAAAATTAGAAATTAAAAAGGAATGATGTTAATATTCAACATGACGAAACAACCACAAGGAGGAGGAAAATATTTCCAAATCGTAATATACGTGAAATAACATTAGAACAAAAAATGAATACAAAGGTTCTCTTTCAGGTAACAAAAGATGAAAAAGGTATAGAAATAACTTTAAGAGTTAGCAAGGATAAATAAAATCATGTAAAATCTACCATCAACACCACAACCAACTACTATAACAAATTATGTTGGAAAGATGTCTACATTAACAAGTTCAACAACAACAAAATCATCACCAACAACAACTTCTATAACATCAAATACAACACCGATCAATGAATTATCTGATGAATGTATTAAATATGTCTAGCAGTGGACGTCTTGCGGCTGACATGATGTATCTATACATATAATAAAACTGTAGAGGTCGAATTTCTGAACTTAGAAAAAATTCTAAAAACCGAGTCGAAATTTAGCCATTAAATATAAAACCAACAACAAAAACCCCTAAAAAAATTCAAAGCTAGGTGTTTTTCAGTACATTTTACTCATACCATAGAGATCAACGTATTTTTGACATACATGGGCTAAAAGTAAAAGCATGGATATGTTGTTTATTAAATTTATCTCTTTTGAAAAAAGCAAAGGAATCTGTGTCCATACAGCCAGGTCTTCAGTATATGTATTTCTTAGCTATGTCTTCAATTTATTTCTTCACTCCTCTCATTCTCCGTAAGCCGATAACATTTTGTTTACGAAGAACTATGGTAGCGAGAAGCACTGCCGCTGGATCTTTGTCGAAACCAAACGGAGTGGATACACTGTATCACTTGAATTACTTTTTAACCGACTTCAAAAAAGGAGGAGGAATTATTTCCGACTGTATTTATCTTTATTTTGTGTATATTCACCTATTTCTCCGCCGTTTGTAGACCGATTTTCAAAATTTTTTTTTGTTCGAAAGAATATACTTCAGAGGTACTATTGTCACTAAGTCAAGATCTGATGGAATCCTATCAAAATCGAGGGCAATCCTTGAATGGAATAGGCACTAACAATGATTCTAAAATTATTAATATTATTTACACCAAACATCGGGATGGTCAAGATTGGGATCAAGAGTCAACCCAATCTCATAACACAAAATAAAATTACACCAAACATAGAAAAATATTTATGTTTAGATTAAACTATTTAGAAAAAAAATTAAACCGACTTCAAAAAACTGAAAAAAAAGACAAAATCTGTCTGAAGTCGGTGCCAAGCCAAATAAGCTTGATAGATCGCCTTCGCACCGACTTAGCAATAAGCGTGACGTAAGCATTTGATAAAAGGACCGGATTAAGATTTATGAAATATTTTTTATTATAGATCTTTTCTTAATTTTTTGTCGAGAAGTTTGGTTGAGTGGTAGTTACACAGCCTGTGAATCGACGGTTTCTGGGTTCGATTTCCGGTTTGGGCAAACAAACCAACTTTGATGCGGAAAGTTACAGGGTGAAGTGCTAATTAATTGTTTTTATGATGTCACTTATTGAATTTTCTTTGTAGGTAATAATAACCTTTTTCAAACTTCATATATTCACCTTTAAAAAAATACTCTCTTAAAGAGAATCTGAGGTTGCTGGTTTATAATTAGATAGTTTTTAATTTTAAAAACTATAGTCGAATATTAGTAAGTCGGAAGAAATTAAAATTATAGTAACTCAACCCACAAATATCAAAAAAAAAAACTTCTGCGCTGAACTGGCACTGAGAAAACATTTGGAATGTGCCAGCTGCCAACCAAATACATTGCATTCTTGGTGCAGAGGCCGGCGCATCAGGTTACACTATTTTCATTGCAAAACCGCTCTTATCACAACAGCACAGAGTGCACGCGTGTGGCAACCTGAGTTGCAGCCGTCCGTACATTGCAAAATTTAGACAACGTATTAAACACTCATATACAATGTGCCATTTTTTACCCTCAGAATTTTCATGAAATGTTAATTTATGTGACCGTAGAAAAATTTAATATTGTGGTATGCAGACCTTCATGGAGGATCGGGCATAACGCAACTTTTTTCTCATTCGGTCATTTCGAAGAAGGTAATTCGAATATCAATTTAAAAGGTTTGAAATGGTATTCGATGTCAACATTAAAAATGATTGAAGATCTGGTCTTACGCCATTCATGGTAGAGAGCTCGCGGAATAAGTTGTTGTATACGTTCGTAGGCGTGCAAATAGCACTTTACTAAGCGTTGTTTAATTATATTAACCGTGTATAAGTTGTAATTAAAATAAGTGCAACAAAAGTGCAGTAATTGATTATAATTATAGTACCTGAAGAAGAGCTACGCATTTTAATTATTTGCCCCCATAACAGGTACCACAATATCCTGCTTACCCCAACAAGGATTATAGAATAGAATAGAATAGAAAAATATTTATTTTATAGGACATTCAGGATGTCACTTAAAACAAGTCAAGATTACAATGAAATACATACAAGTATACAGTAAACGATTTAAATACATACATACGCATTCGTACCTCTGATCCTACTGACTCTACGCCTATTCGCAAAGGTGCAGTCTTCCTCAGAGAAGAACAGGCAAGAAACTCTGAGGTTGCTCTTTTAAATCGCATTACAAATTTTCTTATTTACTAATTTTAACTAAATCTGAAATAACTCTAGAGCTGAGCAGTTCATTCCCATGGCTGCCTGTCTGATAGATAATCAGAAATTCTGTAATAGCCCTTTTTGCAAAGTTTTTGTTTAATCACTGTCTTAAATTTATCCAAAGGTAAATTTTGAATACACATGGGAATCTTATTATAGAAACGTATACATTGACCCATAAAAGAGTTCGTGACCTTGTGGAGACGACTGTCTAGTACATCCAGTTTATGCTTGGTCCTTGTATTAACATTGTGCCTGTCGCTATTTTTCTTAAACAAATGTTCATTTTTCTTCACATATAAAAGATTGTCACATATATATTGGGATGCAAAAGTCAAAATATCTATTTCTTTGAACATTTGTCTAAGAGACATTCTAGGTCTCATTTGATAAATCGCGCGAACAGCCCTTTTCTGCAGAACAAAGATCTAATTGATATCCGCAGCATTACCCCACAGTAAAATGCCATATGACATTAGGATGTGGAAGTAACTGAAATATACGGTTCTCGCGGTTTCAACGTCCGATAATTGACGGATTTTTTTAACTGCGTAGGCTGCTGAACTGAGTCTGCTCGCTAACTTATCAATATGAGGACCCCATTGAAGCTTTACATCAAGAGTTATTCCTAAGAATACAGTAGATTCCACAATGCCCAGTTTTTCATTCCTAACCTGTACATTGGTATTAACCTGTTTAACATTGGGCAAGGTAAATTCAACACATTTGGTTTTTTTCTCGTTCAAAAGAAGGTTATTTACAGTAAACCATTCAACTACCTTTGAGATCGCAGTATTCACATCGTCATAATCAGAGTCGTACCTCTTCACTTTAAATATGAGTGAAGTGTCATCTGCAAATAGTACGATCTCATGGGCGTCTTTAACAAGAGATGGTAAGTCATTAATGTAAACGAGAAACAGGAATGGTCCTAGGATTGAACCCTGTGGGACGCCCATACAGACTGCGGACCCAGGTGACCTAGTGCCGTTAACCTCAACCTTCTGGATCCTATTACTCAGGTAAGATTCCAGAAGCTTAAGTGCGTCTCCTCTTATACCATAATGATGTAATTTTCTGATCAGAGTTTCATAATGAACACAATCGAAAGCCTTGGACAAATCACAGAAGACTCCAAGAGCATCCTGCGAGTCCTCCCAGGCCGCAAAAATATGACGAATGAGCTCAACACCAGCATCGGTTGTAGAGCGACCCCGTGTGAATCCAAATTGATTTATATTAATAAGGTTGTTAGCGTAGAAATGAGTGGTTATTTGATTAAGGATATTTTTTCAAATATCTTGCTAAGGGCTGGTAGTATTGAAATTGGTCTAAAGTTGGTGGGGTCTGATGTACTACCAGCTTTAAATAGAGGAATTACTTTACTATGTTTCATCAAATCAGGAAACACACCATCATCAACACATTTATTAAAAATAAACGCTAAGTGTGGAGCAATACAATCTATTATGGAGTTTATCACCTTTACTGAAAGACCATCAAGGTCCGCAGCCTTTTTTATATTTAACATCTTAAAAGTTTTAAGAATGTCGACAATTCTAACATGTGAAAAACTGAAAGGAACCTTACTTTCGTCTACATTCTGTTTGAGCAATGATTCAGCGAGAGCGGGAGATGAGTCTAGTGACTGAGTAGTAGAGACGGGAATGTCAGTAAAAAATCTTTCAAATTCTGAAGCAACAGCAACATCTGAAGTTAAAATTTTGTCATTTATAATGAGTTTAAAATCGAAGTTGCGAGACTTAACCCTTCCCGTCTCACAATTAATAATTTTCCAGGAAGTCTTAATGATATTATTACTCTTTTTAATTTTATTTCTAACAAACATAGCTTTCGCCGCTTTACATACACGCTTAAAAGTTTTAGAATAAGCTCTAACATAATTAACAAAAGTTTCAGAATTGTTATATGCTTTCTCACCATAAAGATCATACAGTCTTTCTCTGCTTTTGTGAATTCCCACTGTCGCCCAATCACTAAACTTCAAGGAGTCATTAACCTTTAGCGTCTTGGCCTTAAACACAGTGTCAAATTCTAGTTTAGACAATCTAAGTACAGAGTTGAAAAGTACATTAGGATCACTATTATCAAATCTTAGACCTGGTAGTTTGATGATCATATTATTTCTGAAGTTCTCAAGCCTTGTGTCGCTAATCGGCACATATTTGATACCTCTCCCTACAGCCTTTCCACGAAGCGCACTAAAAGAAACTAGTTGTCCAGAGTGATCTGAGGGTAGCTTGTGGATAACTGATTTTTCGAGAGGATTAAAATTAGTATATATCTATAGGCGTATAATATCTAAAATATCGAGACTTTTGTCAGCTTCCCCATTAATAGTTCGGCCAATCTGCACTTTTTTAACAAACCAAAACTAAACACTTAATACAGTGTTAATAAGAACAAAATTGATTAAGTATTTATTCTTCAAATCTTAATTCGGCCCTGTCGGAGAAACTAAATGACCTTATTCTATCTTTAGGATGTCACTTTTTGAAAACTATAAAACGGCTTATTTTATTTTTAAGCAAAGGAATCTATGGATTCTAGGTTTGATCTATGGCTTTAATGTTCTGACATGGAAAAAGGGCTATTTATTGATTTTTTTATTTTAGTTTACATCAAGCATAGTATTGCGTATATAAGCCATGGATAAATATTATAATGTTACTATTCTATAAGTTTCTTGGTTTGGATCAAGCACTGACACCTTTGCTTATTTCTACAAATGTCCGTTGAAGGGAAAAGCTTAGTCATTTCTAACTTAAATTTAAAGTTTTATTGAATCATTTTTACACAATTATCGCAAGGCACAATAAAAGCAGCGTGATAGCTGAAATCTAAAATGCATGGAGGTTGTCTTAGATACTGAAATAGATGTCCTGTTTTAGAAACTTCTAGGTATTTCCACTGAAAATCTAAAATAAGTCCACAATTAGCACTTAGGAATTCGTGTGTCATTTATTGTACTTATCTTTCAAAAATTTTTTACTCCTCATATTTTTATTTTAGGAAAATTGATTTTCTATATAAAATCTTTTTGTTTTTCACAGAAACGTGAAATACAATATTAACCACTTTTTGTAAGATTGTTAAGACAACATAAAACATTTTAATTATGTTTTAGAGACACCACTAACTCAAGTGTTGCGTTAAGTGTTGATTGTCTATCTCTCTCACTAACAAAATAACAAAAACGACTGCTACTTAAGTATAGATCAGAGTCTGAGTCGCGTTTTGTAATACGAACCTTAATCTATCAAAAGCAGCAAATATAACAACGGTATAAAAAATATAAGCGATAGATGAAACAACTATGTTTGAGCTTTGTTTTTAAATCCTAAGTATCAACCTAATATGACATAGTTAGCCAAGTTTTCAAGTGAAAAATATTTTTATAAATTGCTGTTCCTTAGTTATGCAATAAACGAAAATATGAACAAATTAGTTGTTTTAATAAAAAATGTATATTCATGTATCTGTAGTTGTGTCCATGTATAAACTCGGTCTATAAAAGAAGTTGCGGGCATCAGCTACTAGTTAAATATAAAAGAGTTTTAAATCAAATGATTAATTGGGGTAGAGATGAAATTTATAAAATTGAAAATGGCATGGAATCCGATAATCCGATTTGTTCGAAAGAGTTTACTCCAGAGGTAGTCTCACTATCCTCACGTCAGGATCTGATGATGGGATCCCAGGGAAATCGAGAGAAACCCCTAAATTTGATAGGCACTTACATTGTTTCTCATGTACTTTGTATTAATAACGCTTAAAATAGAAAAACAAACAACAGTTTAGCAGCTAATTTACACACGTGCAAGGTGGGTACAAAAAACAAAAGAATGAATTTCTTAGAACCTTTAGTACGTATCATATTGACAGATGAGATAGGTTTATAGTTGTAGATAACAAAGCAATAAAAAAAGAAACAAAAGAATGTGCACAGCTGCATTATTAGTTTTAGTAACATAAAATGTTTTATTTTATTACAAAATGACTTATTATTATTATTATTTAGACTAGATCTGATGGCAGATAATTTTAAATGTTAATCCCGTGTGAACTTAATGACACTTAAATTACTGCGCATTGTGTGACATTATTGATATTTGTCGTTAAATGGAGAGAAGAAAAGTTGACATTATTAATTGGTTGCAAACCTTTTTAGGTATCCTAAAATATTCTCTCACTCTCTGTGCTCACTGTTTTAAAGTTTGTGGCAGATAAGAGGATGATACCGTTTTGACAATGGATTAAAACCGTCTCCTGCCAAAAAGTATCACAATCAACATTTTTATTTTTATTTTTTTATTATTATCATTCTTACAACTATCTTTACAGGTTTTAAACCTAATGCGATAGTGTAGCTACAGTATTATAAAATCAATAACAAATAACTAGTAATGTTGTTTTTGTAAATTCACTCCGCGAACATGTAAATAAATCAATCCATTCAGCGACTTTATTTAGTAGCTGTATAGTGCGTGTGAAGGGAGATTTACTCAGTAAGTCAGTGCGGCTCTTGGGCAGAGCTAACAGACTCGGTTGTCGCCGCCGCCACACATATCTATTCAAGACACATAACCCTACGCGGGCCAACACACCTGGGTGGTACGTTACTCCCCGCATCACCTTAACCACATACTCGGCTAGTGCGAGATCCCTGCGAAACCCCAGCTTATTATACCCCACCATACCCAGAACGAATAGTGTCGGGTACATCAACGGGTAAAACGGGTAGACCCCATAAAGCCTCATATACAAATGCCATGTGAATTTATTTTGAATTCTTTCCATAATTGTAATATATTTAGTTTCATAAGGAGCCCAAATAGACGCGCTGTACTCTAAGTGGCTTCTTACTAAAGCGTCATAGAGAGCTTTCACTTCCTTAATATTTGTGAAGTCCTTCGACTGTCTTAGTATAAAGCCCAGGTTTGTAAATGCTTTCTTACAAAAAATCAAAATAGAGTCGCGTTCGCGCATTCACACCGCACGGACGTGTCTCGCGCTCAGCCACGATCGCTCTAACGGATCTATTCTGATTTCAGAGTGCTCGCCCGCGCGTTCCCAACGCTCGGCCGCAGGTACCTGCGCCGCCGCCCGACCGCCGCGCGCGCTTCTAACGGTCGCCCGACCGTTACTCTATTGCTTTCGCGCCTTTTTCAAGGCGCGTGAGCAAATTCTTATTACAAGGATCGCGTTGCGAAAACCTTAATTCACAAGTTAAGGTCGTTCAGTGGATACCTAGCGGTGCTAACTAAGCTGAACGAAGTGCAGCCCCGACGCACTCGCGGAGTCCCTTCAGGACGACGCAGTAAGATCGGAAGAGTTTAGGATCATCCGGCCTTGGGGGCTTCCCTAGTCGGACCCTAGACTTCCCCTCCCCGTTTTCTACTCACGGGTGCAACTGCACCCATTGCACGAGTAGTAGGGCCCACTGCACATTAAGATTGGCAGTGGTTTTACAAGCTTAGGGCTCACCTTAGGCACACATCCTCCCTACTTACACCAGGTAGGGAGGGATACACCGTTTTAACCCCGGGCCCGTCCAACCCGGGGTCGGTTCTCCCGTTAGATTAGGCGCGACTGCCACTCAGTTTCTTGTTGGTTCTTCTGAGTGGAACGCGACGCGAACGAACCAATATAGAGACTACGTTAGATTAGGAATTGTTGGGTCGGCCGCCATGGCCGAGCCAGATCTGATGGGAATTATCCGGGTACTGTTCTCGGAGTTTGAGCGGTGCGGAGCACTGTCTCTGCTCCTGGAGCGGCGCCCGAGCCTCAGGGGGTTCCTTCCGGAGCCCGAGGCAGTTTTCCCCCCCACCCCGGCGGCTTCCCCTGACCCTCTCGCGTCGCCCGCGTCCCCCGCGGCGCGCATGACGCCCCCCCTGCCCCCGCCCCCTCTCTCGAACCCCGAGACCTCCCTTCGTTCTGCGAAGCCGCCTCCTGTGTACTTACAGGACAAGGCTAAGTGGAACGAAGTTTCACGACTCTGCGCGGCAAGGAAGATTAACTTCCTCTCCGCCACCACCACCTCGACGGGCATAGCCGTCAAGACCCCCACTTCGACGGATTTCCGTCAACTGACCTCTTTAATGAGGTCTATGGGGGTCTCTTTCCATACGTACTCCCTTAAGGAGGAACGTCCCCTCCGCGTAGTCATACGCGGAATCCCAAAGGAGCTTTCATGCTCCGACGTCCTTGAGGACCTCAAGTCCCAAGGCCTTCCAGCCCATGAAGCCCACCGCATGCATCAGGCGCGGGGGCTACGACCATATGATATGGTATTGGTCATTCTTGACAATAACAAGGAGGGGAAGGAGATCTTCAAGATCAAAACTGTGTGCCACCTTTCTGGCATAACAGTAGAACCCCCTCTCCGCAAGGGGCCCCCCGGACAGTGTCACCGCTGTCAGCTATACGGGCACGCCGCCCGTAACTGCCACGCAAAACCTAGATGCGTTAAGTGTCTAGGTGACCACAGCACAGCAGAGTGCCATCGTCCGAAGGACTGCACACTGTGCACGTAGCCTCCGAGCTGTGTGCTGTGCGGAGAAACCGGACACCCCGCGAATCACCGCGGATGCCCAAAGGCCCCCAAAGCCGGCCACAGCTGCAAAGAGGCCCCGCGCTCAAGAGCGGCTCCCAAGGAGTGCGTTGCTCGGCCTCGCCCCTCTCCTGCCCCTCAGGCGAGCCCTGCTCAACCTCGACCCTCTCCCGCCCCTCAGGCATCCCCCGTCCGCCTCGCTCCCCAATAGCCCGCGCCTTGGACGAAGCGAGCCGCTCCCCTTCAAGGGAGTCCCATGGACAAGGACCAAGGTCCCAAACCTGCCCCCCCCCCCCCGGCTCCTGCCGCCCCGAGGCCCACGCTTCCTAAAGCGCCTAAGCCTTATCGGCCAGCCGGTCCCTCCACGCCATCCCAGAGCGCCGCTCTAGCCGATTTCGAGCTAGTGTCGCGCTTCGCCCAACATATTGACCTGAGAGAGGTCAGCAGGGTCGCGAACCTCATTCGCCAAGGGAAATCAAACCCCCAGGCAAGGCTTGAGGCCTGCTTTGCGGTCGCTAAGCTCGACCAGTCCCTGTCTCTTTTTAATGTCAATCCGTAATGGATTTAAGCCCTGGTAAGAGCAGAATCAAACCCAGACCCCTAAGGCTAGGCTACTTCAATGCCGATGGAATGTCGAAACAACGACAGGAAATCGCGCAATTCATCAGCACCCATCAACTGGATGTTCTTCTCATCCAAGAGACCTTCCTTAAACCCAGTCAGAGAGACACCAAAATTGCGAACTACAATGTTGTTCGTAATGATCGGCCCTCTGCTAAGGGAGGTACACTCATTTACTTCAAAAGGTCACTGTACTGCATACCTTTAGACCCTTCAGAACTAGAATACATTGAAGCCTCGGTCTGTCGGCTAGGCATGACGGGCCATCAGCCCATCACCCTCGTGTCGGCATACCTCTTCCCCGTCGTTACGGGCGATAACGCCAGATTCTTGACTCGTAGAGACATATAAGCCCTCTTGAATTTAGGTGGATCCTTCATTGTGGCGGGAGACCTAAATGCCAAGAGCCCAGCTTGGTGTAGTGTAGCTACGAATCAACAAGGCAAAGAGCTAGAGAGACTTTCCACCTCCCTAGCCTTCGACATCATCGCCCCAATGCGACCCACTCACTATCCTAGAGTCCTAGACCAACTTCCCGAAGTCCTCGATATTGTGCTTCTGAAGAACATAGGCTTGCGCCTGTGTTTTATAGAGGTACATCACGAGCTTGACTCAGATCACCGACCAGTTGTGGTCGAATTTGCCCCGAGGCTGGGTCCTTCTGACCCTAGTCAACCCCCTCCCACCAGGACAAAAGTGGACTGGGACAGGCTCAGAGATCAACTCGAGTCTGTGTCCTCTCCTTTTTTGTACTCTACCCCCGACGTTATAGTCTCCCCTCAGGATACTATAAACGCCATCGACTCCCTCACAAAGCACGTACAGAATGTCGTTAGTGACTGTTCGAGACAGGTGCCAGCGACGAACGATCGACATTGGCACCTGCCCTCGGATGTGCGCGCCTTGTTGATGGAGAAGAACGCCGCCATCCGCGCCTATGACTCCTACCCCACTGAAGCGAACCGAGCTCACATGCGGGCTTTGCAGCGGGATGTATAGTCTCGCATGAAAGAGCTTCGGGACACGTAGTGGGGTGAGTTTGTGGGTAGCCTCGAACCGACCCATTTTGCTTTCTGGCGGGCTCCTTCCCGGTTGACCCGGTCCACCTTGCCCACGTGAACGAGGAGGTCGAGCGCCGAACCTCGCTACCACCGTCCGATCCTCTTCTGGCCCCCGCGACCCCTGATGAGGTCGCGGGTATTGTCGAAAATCTCCACCCCCGTAAAGCCCCAGGCTCAGACGGCAAAACGAACAAAGTGATTAAACACTTCCCCGCCCGGTTTATTCTCTTACTCACCGCTATTTTCAACGCGGCCATGAGTAATTGCATCTTTCCGCAAACCTGGAAATAAGCCATAGTCATAGGTATTCTCAAGCCCGGGAAACCCAAGTCTGAGCCTACCAGCTATCGCCCTATAAGCCTCCTCAATACAATGGGGAAGACATATGAGCGACTCATTTAAATCCGACTCAGAGTCCAAGAGTCTCATCCCAAACGAGCAGTTTGGTCAAAGAGTCTCATCCCAAACGAGCAGTTTGGTTTTCGAGTCAAATACTCATGCGTTCAGCAAGTGCATCGCCTCGTCAAGCACTTGCTCGAACGCGCCAATAGGCGTCACAAAACGGGAACACTGTTCTTTGATGTGGCGAAGGCCTTTGACAGGGTCTGGCAAAACGGCTTGTTATACAAGCTCTACTCAGCAGAAGTGCCAGACCGTCTCGTGCTCATCATACGAGACTTCCTTTCTTGTCGAAGCTTTCGTTGCCGCATCGAGGGGTGTCTCTCGTCCTCCCACCCCATGAGAGCCGGAGTCCCGCAGGGCTCCGTCCTCTCTCCTCTCTTATACACCCTTTTCACTAGCGACTTTCCTAAGTTTGAGTACTCACCTCAAACGGCTCTATTCGCGGACGACACAGCAGTGTACTGTTCGTCTCGCAGCCTCCGCCCAATCATCCGAATCCTGCAGCGCGCAGCAGATACTATCGGTGAGTGGTTCAGGAAATGGCGTATTGAGGTGAACCCTACTAAGAGCGCCGCGGTGCTCTTTGGTAGGCAACAACCCGTGCCAACCATTCCCATCACCATGTTCGGTCAACCCATCCCTTGGGAAAGGAAAGTCCGCTATCTGGGCGTCACCCTTGACAAGGCAATCACGTTCCACCCTCACATCAAAACAGTGCGGGGCAGAGCTGCGTTCGCGCTCGGCCGTCTTCACTGTCTCCTTAACAAGCACAGTAAATTGTCGCTTAGAAATAAGGTGAGGATTTACCCAGCTTGTATACGCCCTATCATGACGTATGCCAGAGTTGTCTTCGCACACGCGGCACCTCGTCATATCCGTCTCCTTCAAATAATCCAGAATAAGTTCATGCGCAAAGCTACGGGTTCCCTGTGGTTTGTGCGCAATGAGAAATTGCATATAGACTTAGGACTGCCGACCATCTCGCAGTACTTTAAGCAATCCTCCATCCGTTTCTTTGATTCTGCCCCGCACCACCCCAATCCCCTGGCGGTGGCTGCGGCCACTTACGATCCCGTCTTCAACAACCCCCGCAAACGCCGTCCGAGGAACGTCCTCAACGACCCGGACGATCCCATCACCCTTGCAATTTAGGCCGACCAACAACGCGCTGAGTCCCGTACACCAAACAGACCGAGATACCGTCCTTGCCGGCGAGGACCTGCATCGGGTATACACCCTCACCTCCGCCCCGATTCGCGGTACCGGTACGTACCCGGCCGCTTCTCTCCACAAACGTATGTCCGACGTTTCCCTCGCAGTAACGCCCTAAGCCGAGGTTCGAGCCCCACAGGGGGCACCCTTAGGCCTGTTACTTAAAATTTTGGGCTGAGAGCTATCTGCGCTCGCCACTTGCTAAGTGAAGCTGTCAAGGCCATCAGCGGCCAACAGCGTAGTCATAAAAAAAAGCTTTCTTACATATTTTAATAATATGATCACGGAAATTTTACTCTTTGTTGATTTGGACTCCAAGATCCTGAACTTGACTAACTCGAGCCAGCGGGTTTGTATCTATTTCGTATTTATACTGAAACGGAGAGCGCGAGCGACTGAATGTAATAACCGAACATCTATCCATATTGAAATAAAGTTTGTTTGCATGGCTCCACTCCACTTCTTTACTTATATCACTTCGGAGGCGTTCGCAATCAGAGCCATCCCTCACCGTCAGTAACAACTTTAGGTCGTCTGCAAACAATAAACACTCTGTGTGTTCTACTACTTTTGGCTGGTCGTTTTTCATCAAAATGAACTCAAGGGGGCAAAAATTGCTGCCCTGGCTTACACCGGACCTGGTGAACTATGGTTCCGACTCGTGCCCAGCAATGTCAACATATTGTTGCCTTTTTGTCATGCAGCTAGCAAAAAAAATTAAGAAAACTAGGAGTGCTTGCGACGTCCGCCATTTTCTCCAGTAAGATATCATTATCTACCGTGTCAAACGCTTTTTGAAGTCGAAATAAACGGCGTCAACTTGCACCCCCGCGTCTACCACTGGAGCCACATAGCCCATAAAGTCGAGCAGGTTGGTGTTTGTGCTGCACGCCGGCCGAAAGCCGTGCTGCGCGTCCGACAGCACGCCCCACACCTGCTCGTACAGGCTGCGCTGAATAGCCGACTCGAACACCTTCGCCGGCGTCAATAGTACCGCCACCACCCTATACCCACTCACTTCTGACCCTGCTTTCCCTTTGGGTACCGGAATAACACGTGCTATTTTCCAACAGGCTGGGAAGGTTTCCGACTTAATGCACATATTAAAAATATGATGCAAAGGCTCGACGAGTACTTTCCGACAATCCATCCTAGAATGCCATCCGGCCCGGCCGAACATTTAGGCTTAAGACGAGCCAAAGCAGAAGCTACTTCCTTCAGTGTCAGCCCTGTAAGGTAGATGCGCGCACTGCCCGCGCTGCACTTACGTCTAGCCGCGCCGGCTGTTGGCTGTACACCGACTCAAAACATTTGCAAATTCCATTGCACATTCTTACTGTCACAGCCTCGGGCCATACCAAAATAATCAACCCCAAAATATACTTGAAATACCTACATATTTCTACCCCACAAGGGATATAGCGTGAAGTTAAGCACCATGGCCGTCAAACAACACTAATTTATGAAACAATATTGAACTGATACAGCGAGGCCTTCTTGGAAGGTGAAGTGCGCAAGCGCACATCTGTAAGCAATTTAGCTTTGACGCCGGGGAAGTTTTTAAAGCAAAAGAAACAAAAGGAACCAACACGAGGGGGCGAGGGGATGAGCGTAAGGGGTCAGTTGATCTAAGACCCCGGGTACGAGTGGTTGGTGGTAACAAAGTGAGTGTGTATGTGTATATTTGTGTAACAGACTGGTGAGTGACTCCCCTTTTACCATTTTATTTATACATCTCCTACATTTATATTCATTTAGAATGTTAAAGTTTAATAACTTCTATTCATGTATTTGTCATAACCAAAGTCTATGTAAAATCACAGTTCCGTGTATAGTTTAGTTCTCTATTACTGTATTACTGTACGCTTCATGAGGGTGGAAAAGGTAGACTAGGGCGGGATCTGCTGGCGTAAAACGTCACCAGACACGCGAGCTTTGGGGATGAGGGGCCAAAGTCCGACACGCGCGCCATGGCCTAGTCTAGGTTCTTGGCGTCAGATCCGGGGCACAACCTAGTGTGTAAGACAAGATTCCGCATGCATGTTAATTTAAGTTAGGGAAAGTTAGGTGCCTCGGATTAGACGTTAAGGGCGGCCCATGAGATGCCACGAAGGTAGTCCGACTACCGACTTGGACCACCGTGTGGTATCTTGCTGCTCTGATAAGCGTGAAACATTCACTATCGTTCAAAAGTTTCATTTCTACTTTGGTTTTGACAAGACCCACTTACTGACGGTTTAATTTAAATCAAATACCGACCTACAGACTAAATATACGATAGTCAGTAACAAACCTCTCATAACTGTAAACATTTTGAAAGTATTTGCACGGTGGAGGGATGCCCAGTCTGGATGACGAGTCCCACAGGAGGGTGATACGATAGGTCCCTTGTTTTAGGTATGACCAGGCGCGGTTGGCGGGGCGCACTCCCCCCTTTCAGGGGCCGTAACTAATTCATTTCATTAATCATTTATTTTTAACCTGTATGTATACATAATATAAACTTTTTAGAAGTTTTCGTAGCCTAGGGTCTCACAGGACCCGTTACATTACTCACCCAATATTATTCCATCGCTCTGCCTTGATTCTGACAGCATCAATTTTCGTTCACACTTAATTAAATTATCGAACTATTTCGCTGCCCTACAAGCTGACATTGAGGGAACTCACTAGGAAGAGGTTTATTCTGTAGTTGATGCTGACTGTAAATTTGGTAAATTTAATAATATAATTCTCTCTCTCTTCGAAAAATATGCCCCGCTTAGGGCAGTGCGTGTTCGGTAACTCCCTGCACCGTGGCTCACTAAAGGTATTAAGCACATGATGGCCAGGAGGGATCGTGTACGTGCTGTACCTCAACGTGACAATGCGGCCGAAAAGGTTGAGATGTACACCGCTACTACAAACACATGTAATCGATTGGGCAGAAACGTTCGTCAAAAACACATCCATTCCACTATTAAGCGCTACCCTCCTTTAAAACTATGAAAATTCCTTAAATCGCTTAGTGTAGTCAAACAGATGTCGGGCGCGGTCAGCATGGACCTGAACGACCTTAACAAACATTTAAGCTCCTGTCCTATTATGTTGAACCCTCTTGTAAAAAGTGAAACTATCCAAAGCCTTGCTTGCTCTTTATCCTTAGCCTCTTCTCCTCTTAATCTCACTGTGATACGTGGCACGTGGCATCGAGTGATTTTAGAACAACTGTTGCTCTGCCTACTTCGTTAGGGGTTAGATTAGATGGATAAATTGACACTTTATTCAATTGTCATAAAACAGCACAACACAGTAATAGACAAACAACAAATATACAAGTAAACATGAATCAGCAAGCAAACAATGAAGAAAAAGAGTAAGAAACAGAAACAAATAATTTCATAAAACTATTTTACATCGTGTTATCTGTATCAATCATGCCAATCAAATCGGCGCTGACTCAGCATATTGCTGCAGTACCAGACTGCAGTGCTGGTATTCTGCCAGTATCAGTTCGTTCAACGTCCGACACGCTATCGAGGCAGTTAACAAATAAAATAAATTGAATTAAATTAATTAATTGTATTATGCGAATAGGAAGAAGTAGTAATGTTGATATATAAAAGTTAGTAATATATTAATCAATAATATAAATTAAATAAAACAAAAAATGGTTGTCTGTAAAGTCGGTTTACTGACGATAGTTGAACGTGACAACGTCTTAAGAAATACTGATGGAATGGTAGCATTTTTCAAAAGAAAATTTTAATTTCATTTGTTTAATAGATTTGTATGTATATAGAGAAGGAGGTAATTGGAAATCACAATGAAATTGATCAAGTTAGATTTGTTTGTAAATGTAAATGTACTATAGTATAGCAGCTGTCGAACGCTGCCGAACGCAAAGGCCGATTGTGCTTCTTTGTCGCTCGTTCCGCGCTCTCGCTTGCACTTCAAGCCTTACATGGAACGCCTCAGAGCGAGGTAACGCCGCATGAGTCATGTTTTTTCGTGCGTGCAGCCGGCTCTATCGAATTATAAGACGTTGTCACGTCAAAAATAAAATAAAATAATGTATAACTTTGTCAACTTTGTTGGCTTCTGTGTTAATTAAGTTGTTTTATGTCCAGTAGATTTACTTAATGCTGTATGTTTCCCAATTTGTTAAAATAAAATAAAATAAATAAAATAACGCTACAGAGGGTGGGCTGCAGCTTCAAGCAGTTGGTCGCATTTGCAGAGCCAAAAGATGTTTACGTAGATCATTTTTGAATTTGAATTTTTATATAACGTTACGTATAGGAGGAGGAATATCGTTCCACACTTTTGTCGCCGCGTACTTGAAGCTGCCCCGAAATAGTGGAGTACTGTGTGCAGGAATACAGAGAAGGATCAAACAAGTCCTTGCAGAGTAACGGTGGTAAGAATATCTCCAGGATATCTTTTTGAATAAATATTGCGGAAATCTGTTTTTGACAATATCAAACAACTAAAAGCTAAGTGAAGCTTAATTCGACCTTCGATTTTCAGTATATTTGCCATGTTAAGGTATGGAGTTACATGGGTGCGAGGCGGAATTTGAAAGCAGTAGCGTGCGCATGCATTTTGGACTCGCTGAGCCAATACTAAAGTATTTTTAAGGAGACATGGACCATACACTGACAGACAATGATTCAGCTTAGAGAGGACCAGTGACTTGCATAGCTTCATTCGCAGCTGAGTGGAGATAAATGAGCGCATCCTGTACAAAACCCTCAGTCGATAAAAGCAGTTCCTTACCAAATCTAATACATGATCATGGAATCTTAGGCGATTGTCTATAAGTAAACCATGATTTCGGGCACTAGTGACTTCATTTATAGGCTCACCGTTGATCGCAATTATAACATTTACTATTTGGGTTTGACGTTCCGTGCCCACGATCATGTATTTAGATTTGATTGGATTGAGTACTAAGGCATTTCGTTTGGACTACTCAGATATACGATCTAGGTCTTCGTTCAGAGCTCGAAAAGCGGCAATACTGTTATGTGGCTCGAATGAAACATATACTTTTACATCGTCTGCATATAAATGAAATGTCGTATTCTGAAAGCATTTGTTAGATCCGCACTGTAGAAGATAAAAAGCAAAGGACCTGATATGGATCCTTGGGGTACGCCCCTCTTGACTGTTTTAGGGGCGGATACAAGTTTAGATCCATCATTTTTGTCAATGACCACTTGCTGACTTCTTTGATCGAGATAACTATTAAACCACATAACAGAAGAATTGTCAAATCCATAATATGTGAGATTTGATGGAAGTAGTGGAATATTTAAAGCATCAAAAGCTCGACTAAAATCCAGTAGAGCCAGAACATTGACCCTGCCAGTATCCATGGCCTCGAGAAGATTTCCCACCACATCAAGAAGAGCAGCGTTAGTACCCCTCCCCTTACTGAAGCCAGACTGTTCATCGGGGAAAATATTATTGGTTTCACAAAATGAATAAACTTGGTAGTATACCACTTTCTCCAAAACTTTTGACAAAAAAGGGAGAATACTTATTGGACGAAGGTCCTTAAATTACACAGGATTATTGTTTTTAGGGATCGGGCTGATAATTGAATTTTTCCATAAGGAAGGAAAAGTGGAAGATGAGATAGAGCGATTGACTATAGCGGTTACTATGTAGAGCGTCTTGGGAAGTGTGAGGACAATAATGTCAAGGTTAATTCTATCCATCCCGGTGGCCTTGGATTTTAACGATAAGATTATTTTAGCTACGGTTGTTCACTAGTTGAGTAAAGTTGCAAATGATTAGAGTTGTGCCGATGAAATTCATAGTAGGTTAAATCCGAAATAGACACCTTACCGTCGCCGGAGACATTAAGGAAAAAAATCATTGCTTTTGTCAGGATCATCAAAGTTCTCTATTAGCTCAGTCTTATTCTTGAAATCAGGTAAAACATTAGATTTTAATTTTTCCACAGAAGTTTGGGATTATATTCATTCTTATTAATGTTGTGGTTATAAAACGAAACTGTTTCAAAATGAATGCTACTGGCAACCAGATGTTTGAGCGCCTTGTACTCAGCTTTATGTGTATCTAGTCCGGTTTTTTTATACTTACTGTGAGCCTCATCCCGTAGATGCATCATGAAGAGCACATTACTAGTTAACCACGGCGGAGATTTTTGGCTTACAGTGATTAACTTTTCCGGCGCGTGTTTATCAAACAGATCAATTAAATATATGTTAAATAAAGAAATCATAGAATCAACGTCCCCAGCCCTCAAAACACTATTCCAGTCAATCGCATCCAAATCCTTATTAAACTTATCGCTATCAATGTCCTTTAGAGGACGCATCAGGACGCGTTTTTTGGGAGGAGTTTTTCTCTTTTATTGCATGTCGCCCCAACTCCACAATATGATTTACCTTAGTCATTTGAATGGCTGCGTCAGTACAAACGAGATCAATTAGTGTTGAACTAGTAGGTGTGAAGTGTGTTGGTTCCGTAACATAATTAGTTAGGCTCATACTATGTAAGAACTGTTCGAGACGTACTGTTTTACTGTCATTTTAATCTAGTAGATTAATATTAAAATCCCCCAAGAGTACAATATGGTCATAGTTGCTAAAAGAGGCAATAGTTTGGGTAATACAGATCCACATTGATCCACTGCGCGTGATATGCAGTGCCTATTATAAAGCGGACGGATTTTAAATTTAAACGAAGCCACATTTGTTCGACTGATAAATCAACTTCAGGGTGAGCGCATGTTCGAACAGTGATGCCTTGCCTGACATTAAATCCTACTCCGCCTCCGCGCTTACGTTTACCTGGCGAGCGAGGGCAGTGGCGAAGTCGATAACCTGGTACAATAGGTGCTTTGCCATCTTGCCCCTGCTTCAACCAAGTCTCATTGATCGCCATAATATCCAACGATTCACGCAGAAGAGCAGCCTGAAACTCGTCATGCTTGGTTTCAAGCGATCCAATGTTCAAGAGTCCAACTTTAAAAAATTTGGAAGTCATTTTAATAAATTTAAAGTAAGGTACGCATTTTGAAGTAACAAAAATTTCCAGCCGTAGTTAAGTAATCCAATTTTATACACGGATGTGGCTAAAATTAATAAAATAGGTATCATAATGGGCAGTGTTTTGAATAAAGCTATTATGTTTATTTTCATTTTATTTCTTTATAATTCACATTTATTTGGAATCTTATACAGATAACACGGCATGCAGCTTTTTACGCAGCTTTTTACAAGTCTCTTTTTTTTTAAATACGTTCCGATTTTCACCACACACTCCGGGGGGCAAAAGTAATGGACTGTCTGTTATAATTTATAACTTAAGCGAATAATAATAAGACTTCTTAATCTAAGTCCTTATATGCTACATAATGCATACTAATTTTTCGAATGCTTAAACATAACAAATTAAATAATTCTTCCATTAAATCAAATCAGAAACTTAAATTGAAAATTTCTAGGTTAGACAGAGCTAATATTTTGCATGAAACTTACAGCTAATACAAAGTCATCAGTTAAACTAAAACACTTATACCTAGACTGCTCATAACCAGAACATTTTTTTTATATGGTCTTAACACGAATTTTTCTAATTAATCTAGTCATCAGCTCGACACAACTCTAAATTTCGGGAGCAAATTATATAAAAGAATGGCAAATCAAATAATCAGAAAATAGGTTTAACTTACTCAAAAATCGATGCGGTAGTTTAATCGCCCGACCGGACCGTGTAGTGGTAGCTAATAGAACAGGCGAAACAGGAATAGGGAGTGTCTTACCTGTAGACTGAGTTTTCTGCTGACCTGTACTGGCTTCTGGTAAGGATGTAGAGTCCAGCCATTCGTGTGACACTGAGATTTCTAAGGGGTACAATCTTTGATATGCTCTTAATTTGACTCCTAATGCAGTCCGAACTTTGGCAACTCGCGTACATCCGTCTTTCCCAGTGATGGTTTCTATAATTATACTTACCGGCCACTGAATTCTTTTTGCCTTCGTTTCCACGAGCACCATTTCCCCCACTTTAGGTTCTCTTTTACAGTTGTTAGATTTGCCCTTTATCAATGCTAAATATTCATTTTCAAATCTTTTTCTAAAGTCCTCTCTCAGTTGTTGCAAGTATCTATGTCGTACATTCAAGCTTCTATTGTCTATTTGTTTTAAGTCTGGAACCTCATTGTTCGCCAAGCCATGCAGGAACATAGCAGGCGTTAAAGGCCTTATATCCCGCATTTCGACATATGTAAGAGGCCTATTATTTATAGTTGCTTCACAATCGCATAGGATTGTACATAATTCTATAAAGTCTACTAATGCATTTCCAAGGATTCGCCTCAACATGTCCTTTACCACCCTTACTAACCTTTCCCACCATCCTCCCCACCATCCTCCCCACCAAGGAGCTGATGGTATGGAAAATTTCCATTGTATTCCATAAGATTGGGCAGCCTCCCCCACTTCATCCCAGTTAATTTCTTGTAATAGATTTGCAGTGCCAACAAAGTTAGCTCCATTATCTGAGTAAATTGTTTTTACTCTTCCCCTTCTGCTGATGAATCTGCGAAGAGTCAAAATAAATCCAGCTGTAGATAGTGTATCTGTCAATTCCAGGTGAATAGCCCTGTAAACAGCGCAGGTATATAAAACAATCCAGCATTTTTGATTGCCTTTTAAAAACAGTGGTCCTGCTAAATCAACACCAGTAACTTGAAATGCTGCAGTATTGCAAATACGATCCTCTGGAAGTGGTGGTTGCGGTGCTATATAGTTCTTAGCCTTATATTTCTTGCAAATAATGCATTGACCTACCACTTTCTTTGTTAATTTTCTTAATCCAGTAATCCAAAACTGATTTCTTTATTCAGTCATCTGGTGTTTGTGTACCAGCATGATTCATTTTTCTGTGTTTTTTCTTGAACCATCCTTTTCACTATCTCATTCTTTCCAGGTAACAATTTTGGATATATAAAATTTCTGTCTTCCTAGCTACAATCTAGTCTAGTTTTTACTTTTATAAACCCTTCTTCTTTTATAGTTAGTAAATTATTTTCTTTCTTTTTTATATATGTATATGTCTCTTGTTGTATCAGCTTAATCAATGTGTTTTCTGCATTCTTGTATTCTTCGTAAAAAATATGTATAGAACTTACATTGTACTTCTGTCTGATTCTAGGACTCATTCTTAATAGTCTTGCAACCATCCTTACTATCTTTGTGTATTGGTTGAAGTATAGTAATTCATCACAAAATAAATCTGTATTTACCTCGATATTTACTGCTGCAGTCCTGTTCTCTTTACTAGCTATAGCTGCTTCATCTGCTTCTGTTTTATTGAGTGAAGATGTCGACCATTCATCCTTTTTTAAGTATAGCCACTGTGGACCAGTCCACCATTGTATCTCTAGCAGTGTTTTTGCGTCGCAGCCACGTGATGGTAAGTCTGCAGGATTGTACGTACCAGGCAAGTGATTCCAGTTGTCCATTTTTGTATTAATGCATATTTCTTTTACTTGGTTTGTCACGAAGGTTTTCCATGTATTTTGTCTTCTTAGCCATGCCAATACAACGGCTGAGTCTGTCCATCAGTGGACTTTATACTTTTTACATGAAGATAACAAACCTGATGATATAACTTCTCTGTATAATCTTGCTGCAATTACTGCACCCATTAATTCCAGCCTTGGTAGTGACATCTGTCTTTTTATTGGCGTAACTCTGCTTTTTGCTAAAATAAATTGAACATTCACTTTTCATTCATATTCAGTTCGTAAAAATACACAACCGGCATAAGTATCCTTGCTAGCGTCGCAAAATACGTGTACTTCCACCTTACAATCTTATAATGGGGTTTCTGAAAGGCATCCTGGAATTTTACATAAATTTATGTACTCTATAGTAGTTATCCATCTTCTGTACTCATTTTTCAATTCTATAGGTATTACTTCATCCCATCCTGTTTTTAATAACCGTGCTTTTTGCGTTATTAATTTTGGAATAATAGTGACTGTAGGTAAGATCCCAATTGGGTCAAATATTTGCTGTGTAATAGATAACAAATCCCTCTTTGTAATGATTTTAGGTACTGACTTTATATTTACCTTGCAACTCAAGTTATCTTCATATCTATCCCATTGCAATCCTAATACTGATTCTGGTCTTTCTTCTTTATTTGATTGAGTCATCCAACTTCTTAATTCAAATTTACCAAGCTGCATAAGTTCAGTGGCTTCCTTTCGAAATTGTTCTACTTCTTTAATTGTGTCGAAACTGGTTACACAATTATCCACATAAAAAGCTTCTTTCAGTCTATTCGCAGTGCCTGGGTAGTCATTCATATTTTTCTCTAGGTGGTGCTTTATGGTTGCTGCCAATAGGAATGGACTACATGCTACACCAAACCGTACTCTTGCATGTCTGTAAGTAATGATTTCATCCTTCTCCCACCACAAAAATTTTAAATATGAACGATCTTGTTGTTTGATGCTTATTTGACAGAAAGCCTTCTTTATATCAGACATTACACCATATCTACAGCTTCTAAATAATATTTACATTTTTGGTATATTTTCGATAAGGTTTGGTCCCCATTCTAGGCATGCATTTAATGACCTTCCATTTCTGTTCTTGCGAGAAGCATCAAACACTGGTCTCATTTTCGTAGTACTATTATCGTTTATTACTCCATGATGCGGTAGGTAGTGGCCATTGTCTCTGTTGTCTTTTCTTACTACTTCAACTATTCCCATTTCTTTCCACTCTTGAATTACCCCACTATATTCTTCTAGTTTTGGATTTTCTCTAACTTCTTAGTAGTAGACCATAATCTTTTCTGACAGACAGACAGACAAAGAATTTATTCATTGCTTTAAAACAGACACACAACATTCAAAACAGTCAGAAGTACAAATACACATAAAAGGTTACAGAGTTATTCTAGTGTTGTGTGTGTGTCAGAATGCAACAAAAAGGCCATAGCTCAGCATAAGCTTTGTCCAAAGGACAAAACACTGGTATTCTGCTATAACCTCATTAAGGTCAGTCACGAGCGCTCAGCAGCGAAGATAAAGACTAAAAAAGAGAATGTAAAATATAATGTATAATATGTATAACAGGGGATAAATATGTGAGTTATGTGTGTAGGTATGATATTGCGTATTAATAGTTGAGTGTAGCACAAAAGTTTGTCAGGATTTAAAAACCGTTACATAGTAAGTGTCTGGAATACCCAGTTTTTGCTTCTCCAGAAGGAACGTCCTATACTTAATTCTAAAATACTCCTTAGACCTAAGAAGCCGCAGAGGGGGGGGTATATCGTTCCAGCACTTTGTAGCCATGTAACGGAAGCTGCCAGCAAATGCTTGCGTCTTGTGTGGATGTACCTCCAATAAATAGCGTGTAGGTCTGGTGACATAACGGTCATGAAAACCAGAAAACTTTAATTTATCAAAAAGATAATTTGGCTTCCGGGTCTTCACAATATCAAACACCATACAAGCCAAGTGCAGCTGTCGCCGCGCCACCATATTAAGTGTTGAGGTATTATTTAGGTACGGTGTAATATGTGTGCGAGGTGGTATACTGTAACAAAAACGACAGCAAGCATTCTGCACCCTTTGAATCATTCGCTCCGTTTTCTTAAAGAGTCGAGAGCCATATACTACATCTCCATAGTTTAACTTTGACAAGATAAGGGTTTCACATAAAACTACTCGAACGTTTTCCGTCAACAAATTACGAATCCTGTATAAAATTTTTAATCTATAGAAACAGCTACGTATTAAACTTAGAACGTGTGATTCGAAACGCAATTCACCGTCAACAACAATACCCAAGTTCCTAGCTTCCTCGACTTGGGAGATCCTTTGACCAGATATCATGATTACAGGATCGCGAGAAACAATCGAGGATATTTGCCTTTTTGAGCCGAGAACCATGAACTTGGATTTTGCTGGATTGAGCACAAGTGCGTTTTTAGTAGACCATTTTACCACCCTATCCAAATCCTCATTAACATTCAGCACTACATCAGATAGTTTATCGCGTGGAATATGTGCATATAATTGAACGTCATCTGCATAAAGATGAAACTTACAATGCTGAATGTGATGAGTCAGGTCTGCACTGTAAATGATGAAAAGTAAAGGGCCAAGTATTGAACCTTGGGGCACGCCCCTTGTAACCGCCTTGGGGTCTGAGATGACAAAGGATCCATCCTCTTTCACGACCTTAACTGACTGCTGACGATTCGTGAGATAGTTATTGAACCATGTCAACGATTGATGATTCAATCCATAGTATGATAACTTTGACATGAGGAGTGGGATGCTTATGCAGTCAAACGCACGTGAGAAATCAAGCAATGTCATTATCGTGCCACTACCCATATCCTGTGCTGCAAGAATATTGTCCAAAACATCTAAGAGTGCAGTAGCCGTTCCTCTTCCCTTCCTAAAGCCCGATTGTAAATCAGGAAGTATATTGTGTTGTTCCACATATTTACTCAGCTGCACGAATACAATTTTTTCTAAAATTTTAGACAGAAAAGGCAGAACACTAATGGGACGCAAGTCTTTAAAATCAGATGGATTATCTACTTTGGGCAGAGGAGTAACAATGGCTGCTTTCCACAACGAGGGAACAACTCCTGATGTCAAAGATCTATTTACTATGGCCGTCAAAATAGCGAGTGTCCGAGGCAGTGTGAGTAGAATCATTTCTCTGCTTATCCCGTCTATTCCAGTAGCATTCGATTTAATCGACAAAAAATGCTTAGCTACTTCACTTTCTTCTACCGGTAAAAGTGTCAATGTGGATTGTCCAAATTTCTGAAACTCGAAATAAGTAAGGTCCGATATAGAAACCGAAGAAGATCCAGGAACGTCTAAAAATTTATCATTTATCTTATTGGGATCACTAAGGAAATGAGGTAAGTAATTAAATTTTTTTGAATCAATTAATATTTTTGCTTTGAGATTTTTCCAAAATGTTTTAGGATTATCAAATTTAGAGTTAATAATGTGATCGTAATATGCTCGCTTTTCATAATAAATACTACTATTCACAAATTTCTTCAAGTCCTTGTAACTTTCTCGGTCACAAACAAGTTTTGACTCACGATACTTTTTAAGTGCGGTTTCACGAAGATCTATCATCAGCTTCACATTGTCCGTTATCCAGGGAAGATTTTGATGAGGTTTTACCTTTATAGTTTTAAGCGGCGCAAACCTATCAAATAGTGAAATGACCATAAAGTTAAATTTGCTAAGCATGTCATCAACACTACATAACTCAAGTATAGACTCCCATTCAACATCATTTAAGCACTTGTTAAACTCATCCAAGTCAATATCTTTAATTGGTCTGTACGTAATAACTTTTTGCGCAGGCCTATCCTTTTTAAAATTAAATATCACGTTTATCATGGAATGGCCAATGGAACCGGTGATGTTACTTACTGATACTTCACGAACCCGAGCATTTGTACAGACAACATCAATCAAGCTAGAGGTATCATTAGTAAAGTGAGTTGGTTCCTTCACCACCTGCTTAAGACCTATATACTGTAAAAACTGAATAAGTTTCACGGTTTTAGACTCCCTGGTATTTAACATATTGATATTGAAATCGCCAAGCAAAACCAAATGATCAGAACCCGAAAAATACATAAGAGAATCTGTAAGCGTATCGATAAAAACATCCACATTCACCCATGTAGGCCGGTACGCCGTTCCGACAATAATACGCAAACCATTCACTGACAACGATAACCACATTTGCTCATTGTGTGCGCTATGGGGATGCTTAACTACTCTTGCGCTTACGCCATGTTTGATATAAAATGCGACCCCCCCACCCCGGCCGCCCTTCATGTGCCTCGGCCTCGGAGTGTTGCGCAGTCTGAAACCAGGCACGGTGGGAGCGCGCGCCTCTTGCCCTTCACGCAGCCAACTTTCGTTAATAGCCACAATATCGGGACTAAAACGTGTCATCGCTATTATTAAACTATCGTGTCCCGTGCTTAATGATCCTGCATTATAAAGTCCTAACTTTAAAAATTTAGTTTTAGGTACCATTTAGACTGAAAAAACATAGTGCAACATTAAAATCTAATAGGTTTAGAGATCTTGTAAACGAAGATAAACAACAATAAATAATAAATAATAAAAAAAAAAAATTTTGTGTGTGAGTAGTATAAGTATAATATGTAACTGTGTGTGTTCCGCTGCTGTATCTCGCGACGGACACCGTTTTGCGACAAAGTGACACACACACGTTTATTATAGAGTGAGAAACGACTTCTTTGTAAACATTAAAGTATCGCAACGATAATAACATTAATAACAAAAAATCAAACCAATCAGGAAAAAAAGTGAAAACTTTACAAAATATGAAACGAGATAGAAAACTGAAATTTTTAAAAACCCATGTTATTATTGAAAATTCGTATGGAATATAGAAGCAAAAAAATAATGCTGCACTCTCATAGGTACATCCCATCCCAAACCAACCATCCAACGCATGCCAAGATATTTGACAGTAACGTAAACTCGATGTCGATGTGGAGAAATAAAATGCTTTTATAAATTGATTAATGCAGTCCACAACACGGGCCTTGCATACGAAACATGCCTGTTTAGCAGCATTATTACCTGGTAATCGTTGGGTGGTTGATTTGCCATAGAAAATACAATGCAAACTTAAATATTGTTCTCTCCTCATAATATTAATACATGTGGTTTTATATTTCAGGTCATATGAGTCGGAAAAAATAATAAAAATCAACAAAAAATTCAAAAACACAGTTAATATGAAGTTTGAACAACTCGTTAAGTGTAAGACGTGAAAAATATAAATGATGTTCATTAATAACAATGGAAAAAGTAGTAACATACAGTTTTTCATAAAGTCAAATTCACTTTCTAGTTGTCGCCGGGCCAACCTAGGGGGATCCAAAAACACGCTTCAAGTCATCTTCTGAGCGTAATCTGTGACGCGGGACATCAACGCCTTGACGCTGACGAGCAAATATCTTCCCATCGCGGGTCCACACATAGCGCCAATTCGCCTTATCAGCAGCTTCACGGGCTTTATTAAATAGCTGGCGGTTGGTCCGCGTCAAGCGCCCATTAATGTAAAAGCGATGTGGCGCTCCAGGCAACCCGGTCCCCTCAGTTGTGAGGGTGCGGCGCACCCGCGCAGCGTGCAGCAGATCGTCCCGCACGGCGCGGCGCGCCAGCCGCACGGCGATGGGGCGCGGCCGCTGCTGGCCGCCGCCGCTGCCGCTGCCGCCCTCCGCCACATACTCTGGCGCACGGCCCACGCGCACCGCGCTCACCAAGTCATGTTCTTGCAGGGAAACGCCTATTTTGTTCGCTAAAGTTTTAACTATATGATAAACATTCTCTCCCTTCTCCTCTTGAATGCAAGTGAAATCTATGTCGTTAATTAAAAGCTCTTGATCACGCTCATTAATCTGTATTTTTAATTCTTTAATAGTGTCCACTGACGAACATGCATGTGAAATCTCATCTCCCTTACTCATCTTCGACTCGATGCCGTCCATGCGCGCATAAAGCTCATCGATCCGCTTATCGCTAGCATCTACTTTTGCCCCTATGGCCGCTAGGGTCACCTTGAACTGAGACAATTCCAGTCGCGTAGCCTTCATTTCCTGCCTAAATAAGCGTAATTCGCTGACTAAAGACTGTATACCTTCCGAGCCTAGATCTTCATCATTGTCACTAGTATAGCATGGCTTAGCTCCCCGGCGACAGTTAACATTAGCGTCACCTCCTCCGAAGCGAACCGGTGTATTGGCGTTGTCACCCTTGGGCTGACGAGAACGACAGAGATCGCACACCCATGACTCCAGTTCTTCCTTAGTCATACTATTCAACCTACTCTCGGTAATTACGGTACATTTTAACTCATATACACTATTGCATACACAACAGCGCAAATATTTTTCGTCGACGATGAACCGTTGACATCCTTCACATAAAAGAGGTTAAGATAACGTCGACATTTTTTTTTTAAATAATGGAGCTGTTACGGGTAGATACAAACTGAGATGGTGTCTTTGTGCTAAGGTAAATCCGTTGCGAGGGCAGTATTCGGCGATGCGCTCCTGCGCGCGCTCGTGTGTGTGCGCGTAATACGAGGAATGTCGACAGCTGATTAGTCAGTCAGCTGATCAGGGTTCAATGACCTCGCTGGTGCGTGTGTGTGTGTGTGTATGACCGGATTTATGCCGATAACTGACTTTAATTTGGGTAAGCACTAGATTACAGATTCCACGGACACTAAAGCACTGATTTCGGCTCACAGTAACAACGTTCACATAAAGATCTTTCTGTTCATATATATTAATTACTATAAATAGCGTTTTTACTTCACTTTAAAATAAAAATTGTACGGAGCAGTTTAAAACGATGTTCACTCGCTAAGCGCTCGTGATGCGATGTCTGCGCTGTCTCGTAACTGGATTCCAGCTGCTCTGGTCCTTCTTTCCAAATGAGTTCTACTTCATATCTGCCATCTGCACTCTCTGTAATATTTTTATTAAACTGATTTATTATTTGTGCTTCTGAAATTTTGTTGTTGTCATATGGATCCTTTATTCCCAACATTTCAATGTCCCACATGAACTTTAAGGTATCTTCTTGTTGCATCGAAGCTTCAAAGTTTGAACAGACTGTTGTGTTGTATACACCTTGTATTGGCCCTTGTAGGGTCCAACCCAACTTTGTAGAAATTGCAACAAGATTGTCAGATAAGTGAACAAAGTTCCCCTCCAAAATAGCAGCTAAATGATCAGATCCTATAAGAATGCTAATATCAGATATGTCTTCTTTTGTGTCGGTTAAAGTGATCTCATGTTTCCTCAAATTATCAATCAGGCCTGAATCCTGAACTTTAGGTATAGACCCACAAAGTACATCTTGTTCTAAAGCTGACGTAGAAATCTGATAAGTATAATTTAAATTACTCACTTTAAAATTATACTTCCTGTGTGTTTGCGTCGCTTTCTTTATTTCTCCAAACAGAGCATGACCGAGGTTCTCAGTCCTTGTGCAGTGCAGTCCCAAGTCCTTAGCTAGCTGACTTTTTTATAGGTACGCTGTGATCCAGAATCCAGAAGTGCCCTTACCTTTTTTTTTGAGTTTGTCCGCTGACTTTAACAATTACGGTCTGTAATAAGGTAGTAGTGTTATTATTACTTGCATGAGCACTATTTACTTCTTGTTTTTCTGGTTTCTCGATTAGAGTATTAGATTAGAGGTAATAAAATACATTCATATTTATCTTTTACAATTCCTAAGGACTCTAGTATTTGCAAGTTAACTATTATTTTGTCATACAAAATTTCAATATTTTAACTGTTTTTGGGTACTACTAACTTAATTAATTCACACACGTAAATTTCCACTAAGACCTCCGTCTTTGCGAACCGGGTCTCAAGAAGTTCGATAACCTTCTCATAATTTTCTTTTGACGGCGGGTAACTGTCTACAATATTCCTTGCATTTGAGCCTTCCGCCTTGGCCTGGCTTAAGTAAATAAACTTGTCAACAGCTTCCATGTTCGCATCTTCGTGGATTTTACGAAATTGGCCCCAAAAGGCCATCCAGTTCTTCGGGACATCATTAAATTGCCTCAGTTCTCTTTTAGGAAGTCTTAAGTTGCTTTTCTTATCTTTTTCCTCTTTAGGCGGTGTCTTCAATGTAGTTTCTATTTCTATGAAACGTTTTCTTTTTTTCGTCGGCGTAGGCTTTTTCATCGAATTCTTTTTCAGTTAACATTATACGGTGAACTTCGTGATTTCTGTAATCTTTTCTCTAAGGTAGGCAAGATCAGCCTGTTGTATTGTTTTCTGCTGAGATTTCCTTGTAAAGATTCTTCTTATTTGATCCCTTTCACGTGTTAATTGCAAAAACTCCATCTTGGTTTGTGAATCGTTTTATATCTTCGAGTCCGAATACTTATTATTTTCTTGCAGAACTATAAATCCACGGTCGCCATTTGTTTTGAATAAAACTATTATGTTTATTTTCACTTTATTTCTTTATAATTTACATTTATTTGGAATCTTATACAGATAACACGGCATGCAGCTTTTTACGCAGCTACCAGAATGACAAGTTTCTTTTTTTTTAAATACGTTCCGGTTTTCACAACAGGCAGAATTAGTTAAATGAGGAAATAATATTCCACTTACGCCCTCACGGATGTAATACGTTTGCATTTTAACAAAATAGAATTTTAATTTATGAGAAAAACTACGTTTGAGTTTTTGTGCGTCCTGTAGAAACAATATCATAAGGAAAAGCCCAGTGTAGATCTCTGATTTTACAATGTTATAGTCATAGAAATTCCCCTTACCCTGCAAGAAGCATAGCGTGAAGAAAGATTTGTAAATAGATAAAAATAAAACTAGAATCGATACATGTGCAACACTATTAATGTCATACAAAAAAAACAAACCATTTAATTCGTCATAATCATTGCTCCCATTGACATTCAAATAAAATGCAATTATAGTCGAATTACTACTCATGTGTTGGTGTTTGGGATTCGGTGTGGCCCATTGGGCCCGTGACGCAAGAGTAAACCCATTGTGAGACTTAGTCAGAATAACATCGTAGTAATAAAAATAACTCCTATCACCTTGCAAGGACCATAGAATGATAATTAAACTTGTAATAATAAATATTGCATTAATAGTTTGAGAGAAATATGTCAAAATACCGACCAATTGAAGAAAGAATGTTGAGTCGAAAAAGTTATTTATTGTGTAATTTAACAGTAGAAATGACACTATAAATAAGTAAATGTGGGTACGTTTTATTGTATATCTGATTGTAAATGGTAATTTTTGTTGGTTTAATATTGAAAAAGCAAGTGTTCACTATTCGCGCGTGTTATTATTTATATTTTCAACTTCTTAATCGTGATATTTACATGTTTAATTATGATGAAAATATGATTTTAGTACACTAAAACCTATTATTAAATAAAAAAAATTACAGTTACACTTTTCAACTACCTGAAAAATACATAATTATAAAAACGTTAAACACTAATATTTAATTTTTGTCTCAGATGTCTAAAAAGACGCAATATAACTTAACTGGATGTAAGCACCATAGTTACCATTTTGGGTTATTTAGAATTTGAGATCAGATGGTTTCTGGAGAAAAAAAAACATGCACTTGAACTTGATTTCTGTTTAATTTTGCTATTGCGTGATAACATATGAATACCTCTCAAAATTATACTAACGAGGTATTTGGTTACCTATTTTACTTTTAGAAAAAAGTTATCTCGTACTATTAATTTCTTAATTTTTATAAGAAACAGTTACCACTGCGAATTTTTTACTTCATATATCTAATTAATATTTGATACTTAATAACAAAAACCAATAAAGTATTAAAAAAGCGAGTTTATGAATTAAGTCCAAGGTAACCTTATTTTCCTAGCCTACTATAATATTGCGTAATTACAGTTAATAGTAACAAAAGAGTTAGTTTAGTGTCTCGTAATACTACCTCCACGTGATCATAACTACTAGTAGTCATTAAAACCCAGTTGTGATTGTAAAGTAGAGGAGATATTTGACATTTAATTTTACAGCATGTTTTGTGTTCACGAAAGTGGTTTAATCTACAGTGTGGGATTTTAAAAAACAATAAAAATAACAATACATGCAATAGGTTACTGAAAGGTGGAAAGTGCACAATAGTGAACAATGGAAAGTGCAGAATAGTGAGCACATTAAGCTGACAAAACAGTGCCTTTAGAAAAAACCCGCTCCAGATCCGCCTCAACTCGGAGCCTATGTACTCGTGACCCAGGTGAGTCGGTTTTCTTTGCAAAAATACGTCCCTACTTCATCCAGACGAATTTCCAACCCGCGGCTTGACCTGCTTCACGAGTCCTTGCAAATAAGACCCTATTTGTTTTAGTGAGCCTCTCGTTGACGTATATAGACTGGGGTTTGTGAGGAGGAAGGCCCAGGTCAGCGGTGTTGGTGGAGCGGCACACCCGCGCAGCGCGCCAGCTTCACAACCAGGAGACGTGAGCGACCTGACTCTGTGGATGGCACTTCAGTGGATGAGCTGCTTCCTCTGCGTGGCGGCGGCCCCACACGTGTAGCGCTCACCACATTCCTCTCATCCAATGTAACGTCAAGCACAATATGAAGGGCAGACACAATATGAAGGGCAGATTCTGCCGGGAACTCGGGGATGCCCGCGATCTCGTCATCGTTAAGTAAAGCTGACTGCTCCCTATCGTTTAGATCCATGTTTAACTTATTGATAAGTTCTCGGCTTTCGATAGCCGTACTATTCGCACACTTAAGAGTGTTTATCTCAGCCTGCAACTTAGAGTTCTCGCTTTTCAGTGACTTTACCCGGCTGCCTAAACGATTTAAATCACCTTCTAGATCCTTAATCTGAGCGGCCAAGAAGTCTGTAGTATTTGTAAATTCAGATTTTAGCTGGTCGATCATCTTGCATAGATCTGCCTTTATATCCCGGGGTATGGTAGTACTGAAACGGTCGATTTTTCCATCTAAGTTATTAAAACTTATTGTTTGTTCTCGGGTCATGGGTGTTTGTGTTTGTCTTTATTTGTGTTCCAAGGGACCCACGACACAAGGGAAAACCTTAGTGTGGGCCTTTAAAAAAAAAAAACGTAAATCGAAGTATTTAATAAGACTATCCAAAGAACCCTGGCCTACGCTTGTGTTTCCAAGTTGTGATTTCATTGTTGACTCATCTCGTGTGTAGTCCAGAATTGAAGCCTGTGTGTTGTCTCCATCGCTGAGCAAGCTTATATCAATTGGAGGAGTGGTATCTCGTCCCTTGACTGGTGTATCATCATTTTTACGCCGGTAAGTAACGTTTCTACATTTTTGACACAACCATTTCAAATTTGGCCGTGATAGGTCTTCTTTGCAAAAACTAGCCACATATTGTTGATGATAGGGGCCCAAGCAAGCTACACATACGATGAACGTTTCAGTAAACCCTAACACTTTAGTACAAGCCACGCAATTCATCTTGAAAAGTATTTAGACACTAGCAATAAATCAGCTGATGCCGTTGACACTGACGTCAGTTAGAGCGGGATGCCTCGATATGCGGAAAGCGATAAGCTATATGTAGCAAGGGTGAATGACCGCACTTAAAATCTTAACCGTCACTGTGGTAAAGTGTTTTACAATAATTCTTTCTTTACACTCACAAAACACATTTATAGGGGAAAAAATTATAACTTTCCGATAGTCAGTAATCACAGCTTTACACTGATATTAAATTTATATGTGTATCTTAATTTTTTTACTTGGATTTCACAAAAATAATCTAGACGATCGAAAATGTAATGTTAACTCCACGAAGCGCGCCGAACGATTATGGGCGTGAGCGTATGTATGTGTGTATACTCGCGATATTTTGAATAACCTCAATTTTTAAAACAAAATCCAGTTAGCAGCACATGTAAAACAAAAATCAATTAGAGATGTAATTGATTTATAAAATGTAGTGATATCGTATCTAAAGGTTTTTATTTCAATAAACTACGTTACCTGACAAGGTAATTCATCCGTACACTCATGTAACGCCCATAATCTCTTAACGGAGTTTATAATTTAAAAAACCGACTTCAAAAAGCGACAAATAAAGACTAGCATTTAATGTCCTAGGTACATACTTATCTGTTTAAAGTAGTATAGCATATCAAACTCATTTGACTTGGCACCGACTTCAAATAAATCAGCAGGTATTGTAGCACATTAAATGCAACGTCTTTATTTTTTATCTTTCAGAAGTCAGTTTTTTTTTTAATTTTTCTTTATATTTCTATTTGAGTTTACATAATAGAAAGTACGTGAGAAACAATATAAGTGTCTATTCAATTAAAGGGTTTCTCTCAATTTCAATTAAAGGGTTTCTAAGGGTTAGGATTCCATCATAAGATCCTAACATGATAACATTAGGACCACCTTTGGAGTAAACTGTTTTGAAAAAAAGTACTTATTTTGAAAATCGGTTCATAAATGGCGGAGAAATCGATAAACAAACATGAAAAAGATAGAAAGTATCTCCTCTTTCTTCAAAGTCGGTAAAAAAAGAACAAAATATATTTTCTTAGGCATTATTGACATTCAATTACGCGTATCTATTATTACACTTGCAATATTTTGAAAAAACTTAATTTTTAAAACAAAATCTAAATGGCAGCACACGTATAACAAAAATCAATTATATCTCAATATGATACGAAAAACTAGCCCTTTTTAATTTTTTTATAGCCTAAACATGCTCTATCGATCTGACTAGGTTTCAAACTGCGACATCACATTCGAGAAAATCAGCCGTCATCTTGGATCACAGGTCGTTTTTCTTCGAACCCTTTTAACATCCGTTTTTAAATTGAACATGGCGGACCTGCACTTAAAAAAGTTTAAAATAACAAAAGAACGCGATTTTGACACTAGAAAGAGGACACAACCGCCGCGCGTCCTGCTTTAGTAGGTCGCGCTTTTACAAAACCTAGTGTACATAATATAGGTAAATATGTTCACAGTTTATTCAATTTTTTAAATGGTCTTTTAAAACTCAACCTAGAAAAGAAATAAGCAAAGCTTTACTTACTGACTGCAATAAATAAATCACGAAATTTGGTAAGCATCGAACTTTTTTTGATTATGGTTTTACTGTTTTGTTAATGGTTCTGGCTGTGATAAAATAATATACTCAATCGAGACGCTGGATATTTTGCTGTTTATTTGCAATTAATAGATTTTCTTGCACAGTCGTTTTCTTTACCTATTTATTTGAACCAAATAACATTACAATAACGTGTTGTTGGTAAAACAGGTCTCCCAATCACAGGTTAAGGTGGTTTTAAGACAAAAGCGGTGTTACTTCGTCTTCATAGGAATAAATTGAAGAGAACTGTCCAAATAACTTAAATGACAGTTTGGTTTTTTACAAAACTAATGTGGCTATAAAATGGAAAAATTACCTTCTACATGGTAAACATAAATAAAGAAAAAACAATATTTGCTTAACATTATTAAACTTAAATTAAGTAAAAATTTAAAAAGGCTTCTAAATGTGCGATATTTTTGAAGAAAATTTTAAACTTTACTTGACTGTATTTTTATAGACAAAGTCATTAAGGTAAAAGAATTTTCAGAATTAATTCAGACATCAATAGGTAGCAAAGAAACTATAGTTACAGATGTTCTCAATGTAGAACAATTTGATAATTTTAACCCGGCAGTACTCGCTACTGAGTAAAAAATACTATAGAGTACTTTAATGTTACTGTATTTTCTATCTCTGTACCAAATTTCATCAAAATCGGTTCAGTAGTCAAGGCGTGTAAGACGGACGGACAAACAGATAGAGTTACTTTCCCATTTATAATATTAAGTAAGGAAGTAAGGGTTTAGAGTAGATTTAAAAGTACCAGGTTTGCATCCAAATTGCTGCCTATCTCGGGTATCTTAGTACCATCTCTATTACGACATCTTTAACAACAACAACCGCATAGAAATCGATCCATTCGTTTAGGAGCTACGATGCTACAGACAGACACACAGATTATAATAATAATAATTCTATCTGAGTTACTTTCGCATTTATAATATTCATAAGGATAAAGCTAATAATACGAATGCTTTGTCAAACACAGAAAACAAACTAATTTTCTTAGAGATTGCCAATTAAAGTCTGTGGTATTTTTTACCCGGTAGCGAGCATTCCGGTTTGTAACCACCTAGCGAGTACCGCCGGGTTAGGTTAAAACCTCTAACTTCCCTGTCAGGACCCAATAATAATGTTTGTAATACAACCCATTGGCCAACACATAGGTGGATTATTGGACCTGATCAAAATTTAAGAGCCAATATGAATATTTGGCAGTTCTTTTCACTACCTAAGATGACTCTCCAATAGGGTTATATGTGACCAAGCTTGCCAAAAAAACCCAGTGAAAAATTTATTCCGCATCTAATAAACCCCAGGCGGTTAAAAATCACTATATTTTCAAAAGTTTTTACGTAAGATAACTTATTACGACTGGAGAAGTTCTTTTTAAAAATAAAATAAAAATAATTTACAATATTTTAATATGTTCACTTCTTCTTGTCGTGTAGGTATTGTCAAGTGTGTGGCAAACTTGACTAACCCTGGTGTCAGAGTTTTCAAACCGCACAACGGCTTCTGTTTTAGTTTTAAGGACTGTAATCAATCGACAACAGGGGACCGACAGCTTATGTCCACTTAGTTGGACTTACTCCACATGAATACGCTTACAATCTTAATATAGAGGCTTTCTTAACATAGACTAACTTAGCTATTAAAATCCATAGTTTGTCTATTTAGACTTATGATAAAATATGATAGAAAAATCTTTATTTTATAGGACATTCAGGATGTCACTTAAAACAAGTCAAGATCACAATGAAATACATACAAACATACATTAGCCTATTTAAATACATACATACGCATTCGTTCTTTTGACCCTACTGACTCTACGCCTATTTGCGAAGGTGCAGTCTTCATCAGAGAAGAACAGGCAAGGAACTCTGAGGTTGCTCTTTTAAATTGCATAAGAAATTTCTTATTAACTAATATTAACTAAATCTGAAATAACTCTAGAGCTGAGCAGTTCATACCCATGGCTGCCTGTCTGATATTTTATAATAACCCTTTTTGCAAAGTTTTTGTTTAATTACTATCTTAAATTTGTCCAAAGGTAAATTTTGAATACACATGGGAATTTTATTATAGAACCGTATACATTGACCCATAAAAGAGTTCGTGACCTTGAGGAGACGACTGTCTAGTACATCCAGTTTATGCTTGGTTCTAGTATTAACATTGTGCCTATTGCCATTTTTCTGAAACAAATGTTCTTTTTTTTTCATATAAAAGATGTCAAATTTATATTGGGATGCAAAAGTCAGAATATCTATTTCTTTGAATATTTGTCTAAGAGACATTCTAGGTCTCATTTGATAAATCGCGCGAACAGCCCTTTTCTGCAGAACAAAGATCTTATTGATATCCGCAGCATTACCCCATAGTAAAATGTCATACGACATGAGGCTGTGGAAGTAACTGAAATATACGGTTCTCGCGGTTTCAACGTCCGATAATTGACGGATTTTTTTAACTTGCGTAGGCTGCTGAACTGAGTCTGCTCGCTAACTTATCAATATGAGGACCCCATTGAAGTTTTGCATCAAGAGTTATTCCTAAGAATACAATAGATTCCACAACGTCCAGTTTTTCATTCTTAATCTGTACATTGTGCAGAATTTCTGCTTGCGATCTTTTTTATGTTCTCTAATTCTTTCTGGTCTAGTTTTCTTTTTAATTCAATAGATTTCACAATTTTAGAACTTGCTCCATTTTTGCATTTTGTTTGGGATTGAAGTTGTCATTTTCATTCGACAAAAATTTTTGGTGAAAGATGACGAGTTTCCTAGTGTATTAGTCTTTTTTTAATTTGAAATGATGGTATTATCTGACTAACAACGGACGACGTTTATATAAAAGCATATAAAATAATTATTCCGGTATAATATTGGAAGTTTACCTACTTTATTATCAAAATGTAAGTTTTTCACTTTTTCTTTTTTTTTCTCACACGCCTACTCTACCTTACCTACGCTATACAGTACACTTTTACAACATCTACTTCACGCTCAGACAAATACTCTATCAGGCTGTTCTTGCAACAGTTACAAGAATCCTGGGTCTTGTGGTTTATATAAAATCTGGTTATCATTTGACCTGGGGGGATTACTTCACGACCTGCAAGGGGAGAATATCCTTCTTGTATAGGTAACACTAGCTTGACATTCTTACTATACTAAAATACTCATATATTTTAATTTTTCTTCCTTTTGGTGCACTTTCGGGTATAGTGGCCTTTAAGGTATCCTAGTCCAATTTGGAATTTTTGTGGTTGCAGTGTTTTAAGTAATGACCTAATGAAAGGCTGGGCAGCAGAACTTCTTTGTCAAGTCCGTTAGACGAATTCCCTGATTTCAAGAGCCCCTAACCAGTTCCAGCCACAATTTCATAGTGGACATACCTGCGGCCCCAAGAAGACCTATAGCTAAGTCTATTAGTACCATTCCCTAAATTTATTTATTTTTAAACAAATAGCCAATTGTGTCAGCAATAGATTTATCTGTCAAATAGGTGGGAATTTCATTCATTAACGAATCAATTATTATCTTACTATTTGGATCAGATAACAATTAATTGCAGTTAGGCCACATGTTTAAATTTTTATGTATGATATTATTTCTGTTCTAAATTTACCAGCACTTCTTTCCTAAACAAAATTTCCGTATGTTATTAGCGGTCTGAATAGATAGGTCAACCCTTTTGTTAAGTTAAAGTATTTTTTTAAATTTTAAATGTGCAAATTTATTTTTTTTAATTTTGGTCACAGAGTCGAATTTTTTGTATGTTTTAAATTTAATTAAACTCCTATTTCCTATAAATCACGTCTACTTGATTTATTTTGTGTTTCGGCGATACCATCTCGTAAATCTATCGCTGAAGATCTGGCGCCCGCGATTAAAAAACCCTGGATTTAAGGTAAGTAATTATCCATTCAATATTCCGTGGCATTGATTTTTTCTTTTTTTTCTTGCTTATACGGTGGGCACGTTCCGTACCGCTGTCGCTTTCATAATTGTTTTTTTTTGTTTCAGATAACCTATCAACCACTGAAGCTCTGTCTACCCCATTGGGAATGTTGGACTTTTTAACCTATAACGTTCTGGCGTAACTTCGTGCCATATTTTAATTGTTTGTTTTTGTCATGTGTTATTTAATGTAAAAAGAATTTTACTTAGCATGAAATTCGTTCTTATTTATTTTAATATTTCTTTACTTTAGTAAAGAAATATTTAACACTTTCTCCTTTCCCGTAGTTAGTTGCTTAACACTAGAGTACACGCGTGGCCTACTATAGTAGACCGGGATGACATTTTAAGTGATAACTTTTGAATTATCCACGCTGGAGCGATGGGATCTCAGCTACGCCTCGGCCATTAAATTTGTCAACGAACCGGTGACGCGCGCAACGTCAGCGCGTACGCATGTACCCGCAATTTCCCGACAAATACGCTGGTCTACCATAGTAGTCCGCGCGAGTATTAACGGAACAAACTTGGTTATTGCTATTTGTTTTTCTTTGAACTTTATTATGTTAATTTTTTAATGTACTTATCGTTATTATATCATAATTTGAATACATATCGGTATTTTTTTGGAAAATACCGGCATGGGTGTCGTTTAATAGGTTTTCGGGGGTGCTGATTGCAAAAATGACATCCATTTTGAAATCCAAAATAACAGACATGCAGTTTAAAAAATCTGTCATGGGTGTCGTTTGATAGGTTTTCGAGGGTTCTGATTACGAAACGGATATCCATTTTAAAATCCAAGATGGCGGTCGTGACAAACCAAAAAAAGAAAAAAGATCGACCTACACCCTGGTCGAATTCTACCGGTGACGTCATTTTTTCGATTTTCGCAAAAACAAGATGGCCGCCATACAAAATGTTTATTGCTGTATCTCCGGAACCGTTTGACATAAGTGGGGTGTGCTCGAACAAATGTTTTACAGGAAGGTAAGGGGCAGGTGGCTGTCAAATTTTTTTTCAAGATGGCGGATCCAAGATGGCAGCCGAAAATGAAGTTGCTCTGATCCAGACGAAAATCGGTATCTGGGGGGTTTGGTGGTCGAAGATTCCGAAAATTGAGTCAGTTTTTCAATTTCACTATATTCCAAGATAACGGCCATACAAGGAGTGGTGAGGCGAGGCCGCAGGCCAAGACGAACCACGACGCCAAGCCGCGAGGAGAGGCCGTAAGCCGAGGCGAGCTACGTAAAAAGCGAGGCCGAAGGCCGAGCTCCGCGTAGGGCTAAGCCTGGAGCGTCCCGCCCGCCAAATCCAAGATGGCCGCCATACAAGTTTAGATTCGAAAGGTGAGGCGAGTTCGAAGACCGAGCTGAACGCGCAAGACGAGGCCGAAGGCCAAGGCGAGCCACGTATAGGGTGAGGCCGAAGGCCGAACTCCGCGTAGGGTAAATCCCGAAGCGTCACCAAGCATCTTACCCGCCGACCGCTATACCGGCATACCGACATGGGTGTCGTTTAATAGGTTTTCGGGAGTGGTGATTCCAAAAATGACATAGATTTTGAAATCCAAGATGGCGGACATGCATTTTTTGTGAAAAACTGTCATGGGTGTCGTTTGATAGGTTTCCGGGAATGCTGATTCTGTAAAATACATTTATTTTTAACATAAAACGACACCCATGACATAATTTTTTTTAAACTGCATGTCCGCCATCTTGGATTTCAAAATAGATATCATTTTCGAAATCAGCACCCCAGAAAACGTATGAAACGACACCCATGACTTGGAATTCAAAATGGATGTCATTTTCGGAATCAGTACCCCCGAAAACTTATTAAACGACACCCATGTCGGCATGCCCGAAAATTTCATATCCGCCATCTTGGATTTTTGGTGGGGAGAATCGAGACGCTCCGGGCTTCGCCCTTCGCGTCACGATTCCCCCAACTAAAATCCAAGATGGCGGATATGAAATTTTCGGATGGCGGTCGGCCGGTAAGATGCTTGGTGACGCTTCGGGCTTCGCCCTACGCGGAGCTCGGCCTTCGGCCTCGCCCTATATGCGGCTCGCTTCGGCCTTCGGCCTCGACGCGCTCGTTCGGCTCGGTCTACGACCTCGCCTCACCTTTAGAATTTAAACTTAAATGGCGGCCGTCTTGGATTGGGGGGGGGGGGGGACGCCCCGGGCTTCGCATACGTGGAGCTCGGCCTTCGGCCTCACCTTATACGCAGCTCGCCTCGGCCTGCGGCCTCGCCTCGCGGCGCGTCGTGGTTCGGCTCAGCCTTCGGCCTCGCCTCACCATTCCTTGTATGGCGGCCATCTTGGAAAATGGCGGAATCAAAAATCTTTTCTGATATTCAGATTCAGCAACCCCTAAAACCCCTGGATACCAAATTTGGTCCAAATCGGAGGAGATACCGAAACCACGTTCTTGTATGGCAGCCATCTTGGTTTTTTGAAAATAGAAAAAATTTTGTCACCTGTAGACTTCGACCAGGGTGTGGATTGACCTTTGTTCGAGCACTACGGGTCCAACTCCCACGGTTCGCCCGGAAAGGTGGGCCGTGACCTGATGAGGAGGAGAATCCGAAAATGTCGAGGTTTTCCCATACTCAACAAAAATTCTGACCACACCCCCCATACATCATTTTCACCTCCCGACCCTCCTTCTGGGAGAACAATTATGTCAATTAGTGAGTCAGTCAGTCAGTGAGTGGTAATGTAGCTTTATGTAGTACACTAGGTTTTGCGTGGTGCGCGACCTGCTAAAGCAGGTCGCGAGGCGGTTGTGCCTTTTTTTATAAATTTAAAAAAGTTTTTAATTTTTTTTTGTTTTTCACGGCCGCCATCTTGGATTTAAAAATGGATGTTATTTTCTTAATCAGCACCCCTGAATACCTAAAACACGACCCCCATGACGATATTTTGCAAAAAATTTATGTCCGCCATCTTGGATTTCAAAACGTATGTCATTTTCGGAATCAGCACCCCAGAAAACCTATAAAACGACACCCATGACGGTTTTTTACAAAAAATCCATAGCGGACATCTTGGATTTCAAAATGGATGTCATTTCGAAATCAGCACCCCTGAAAACCTATTAAACGACACCCATGTCGGTATGATGGCGGTTGGCGGGTAATATGCTTGGTGACGCTTCGGGCTTCGCCCTATGCGACGCTCGCCTCGGCCTACGGCCTCGGCTCGCGCGGTTGGCTCGGTCTGCGACCTCGCCTTACCTTAAAAATCTAAACTTGTATAGCGGCCATCTTTGATTGGGGGGGGAGACACTCCGGGCTTCGCCCTACGCGGAGTTCGGCCTTCGGCCTCACGCTATACGCGATTCGCCTCGGCCTTTGGCCTCGCCTCGCGCACTCGGCTCGGTCTTCGACCTCGCCTCACCTTTAGAATCTAAACTTGCCGCCATCTAGAATTGGGGGGGAAAGCTCTAGGCTTCGCCCTACGCAGAGTTCGGCCTTCGGCCTCACACTATGCGCGGCTCAGCTCGGCCTTTGGCCTTGCCTCGCGCGTTCGGCTCGGTCTTCGACCTCGCCTCACCTTTACAATCTAAACTTGTATACCCTATTTATAGGGTCAAAAAGGCGTTCATACTTTTTTTGGTTTGTCACAACCGCCATCTTAGATTTCTAAATGGATGTCAATTCGTAATCAGCACCCCCGAAAACCTATCAAACGACACCCATGACAGATTTTTTTTAAAACTGCATGTCCGCAATCTTGGATTTCAAAATGGTTTTCATTTTCGCAATCAGCACCCCCGAAATCCTATAAAACGACACCCATGACGGTTTTTTACAAAAAAATACATGTCCACCATCTTGGATTTCAAAATGGATGTCATTTTCGGAATCAGAAGGCCCGAAAAAGTATTGAACGACACCCATTACAGTTTTTTACAAAAAAATACATGTCCATCATCTTGGATTTCAAAAAAGATGTCATTTTTGGAATCACCACCCCCGAAAATCTATTAAACGACACCCATGTCGGTATGCCGGTATGGCGGTCGGCAGGTAAGATGCTTGGTGACGCTTCGGGCTTCGCCCTACGCGGAGTTCGGCCTTCGGCCTCACGCTATACGCGGCTCGCCTCGGCCTTCGGCCTCGCCTCGCGCGTTCGGCTCGGTCTTCGACCTCGCCTCACCTTTAGAATCAAAACTTGCCGCCATCTAGAATTGGGGGGGGGGACGCTCTGAGCTTCGCCCTCCGCGGAGTTCGGCCTTCGGCCTCACACTATGCGCGGCTCAGCTCGGCTTTCGGCCTCGCCTCACCTTTAAAATCTAAACTTCTATGACGGCCATCTTGGATTTGGGGGGGGACGCTCTGGGCTACGCCCTACGTGAGGCTCGGCCTTCGGCCTCGCCTTTTACGCAGCTCGCCTCGGCCTTCGGCCTCGCCTCGCAGCGTGGTGTCGTGATTCGACTCGGCCTGCGGCCTCGCCTCACCACTCCTTGTATGGCGGCCATCTTGGAAAATGGTGGAATCGAAAAACTGACCCAATATTCGGAATCTTCGACCCCCAAACCCCCCAGATACTGATTTTCGTCCGGATCGGAGCAACTTCATTTTCGGCCGCCATCTTGGATCCGCCATCTTGAAAAATAATTTTACAGCCACCTGCCCCTCACCCCCCTGTAAAACATTTGTACGAGCATATCCCACTTATGTCAAACGGTTCCGGAGATACAGTAATAATCATTTTGTATGGCGGCCATCTTGTTTTTGCGAAAATCGAAAAAATGACCTAACCGGTAGAATTCGACCAAGGTGTGGTTTGACGTTTATTCGAGCGCCAACACCATCTGCAACGGTTCGCCCGCGAAGGTGGGTCGCTACCTGATGAGAAGGTGGATCCGAGGATCTTGAAGTTTTTCCGTACCCTCCGCGTCACCCTCTCCACACACCCCATACAAAGTTTTCACCTCCCGCCGCTCCAAAAAACGACACCCATGACGATATTTTGCAAAAAATCTACGTCCGCCATCTTGGATTTCAAAACGTATGTCATTTTCGGAATCAGCACCCCCGAAAACCTATTAAACAACACCCATGACGGTATTTTCCAAAAAATCCATGTCCGCCATCTTGGATTTCAAATTGGATATCATTTTAAAAATCAGAACCCCTGAAAACCTATTAAACGACACCCATGTCGGTATGATGGCGGTCGGCTGGTAATATGCTTGGTGACGCTTCTTGCTTCGCCCTACGCGGAGCTCGGCCTTCGGCCTCGCCCTATATGCAGCTCGCCTCGGCCTACGGCCTCGGCTCGCGCGTTCGGCTCGGTCTGCGACCTCGCCTCTCCTTAAAAAATCTTAATTTGTATGGCGGCCATCTTTGATTGGGGGGGGACGCTCCGGGCTTCGCCCTACGCGGAGTTCGGCCTTCGGCCTCACACTATGCGCGGCTCTGCTCGGCCTTTGGCCTCGCCTCGCGCGTTCGGCTCGGTCTTCGACCTCGCCTCACCTTAAAAATCTAAACTTGTATGGCGGCCATCTTTGATTGGGGGGGGGGTTGGACGCTCTGGGCTTCGCCCTAGGCGGAGATCGGCTTTCGGCCTCACCCAATACGCGGCTCGCCTCGGCCTTCAGCCTCGCCTCGCGGCGTGGCGTCGTGATTCGGCTCGGCCTGCGGCCTCGCCTCACCACTCCTTGTATGGCGGCTATCTTGAAAAATGGCGGAATCGAAAAATTGACCTAATATTAGAAATTTTCGACCCCAAAACCCCCCAGATTCCAACTTTGACAGCCACCTGCCCCTCACCCCCTTGTAAAACATTTGTTCGTGCACACCCCACTTATGTCAAACGGTTCCGGAGATACAGCAATAAACATTTTGTATGGCGGCCATCTTGTTTTTGCGAAAATCGAAAAAATGACGTGACTGGTAGAATTTGACCAGGGTGTGGGTCGACTTTTGTTCAAGCGCCACTGCTCCATCTGCATCGGTTCGCCCGGGAAGGTGGGTCGCCACCCGATAAGAAGGTGGATCCGAGGATCTCGAGGTTTTCCCGTACCTTCCACGTCACCTTCTCCACATCCCCTATACAAAGTTTTCACCTCCCGCCGCTCCATCTGGAAGAACAATTCTGTCACCCAGTCAGTGAGTCAGTCAGTCAGTGGTATTGTAGCTTTATATAATATAACTAGGTTTCGCGTGGTGCGCGACCTGCTTAAGCAGGTCGCGAGGTGGTTGTGCTTCTTTTTATAAATTTTAAAAAAGTTTTAAATTTTTTTTTTTCACGGCCGCCATCTTGGATTTAAAAATGGATGTTATTTTCTTAATCAGCACCCCTGAATACCCAAAAAACGACACTCATAACGATATTTTGCAAAAAAATTATGTCCGCCATCTCGGATTTCAAAACGTATGTCATTTTCGGAATCAGCACCCCCGAAAACCTATTAAACGACACCCATGACGGTATTTTCCAAAAAATCTATGTCCGCCATCTTAGATTTCAAAATGGATGTCATTTTCGAAATCAGCACCCCTGAAAACCTATTAAACGACACCCATGTCGGTATGATGGCGGTCGGCTGGTAATATGCTTGGTGACGCTTCGGGCTTCACCCTACGCGGAGCTCGGCCTTCGGCCTCGCCTCAACTTTAGAATCTAAACTTGTATGGCGGCCATCTTTGATTGGGGGGGACGCTCCGGACTTAGCCCTACGCGGAGTTCGGCCTTCGGCCTCGCCTCATCTTTAGAATCTAAACTTGTATGGCGGCCATCTTTGATTGGGGGGGGGGACGCTCCGGGCTTCGCCCTACGCGGAGTTCGGCCTTCGGCCTCACCCTATACGTGGCTCGCCTCGGCCTTCGGCCTCGCCTCGCGCGTTCGGCTCGGTCTTCGACCTCGCCTAACCTTCAGAATCTAAACTTGCCGCCATCTAGAATTGGGGGGGGGGGATGCTCCGGGCTTCGCCCTACGCGGAGTTCGGCCTTCGGCCTCACACTATGTGCGGCTCAGCTCGGCCTTCGGCCTCGCCTCGCGCGTTCGGCTCGGTCTTCGACCTCGCCTCACCTTTAGAATCTAATCTTGTATGGCGGCCATCTTGGATTTGGGGGGAAGGACGCTCCAGGCTACGCCCTACGCGGAGCTCGGCCTTCGGCCTCGCCTTTTACGCAGCTTGCCTCGGCCTACGGCCTCGCCTCGCAACGTGGCGTCGTGGTTCGGCTCGGCCTGCGGCCTCGCCTCACCACTCCTTGTATGGCGGCCATCTTGGAAAATGGAGGAATCGAAAAACTGACCAGATATTCGGAATCTTCGACCCCAAAACCCCCCGATACCGATTTTCGTCCGGATCGGAGCAACTTCATTTTCGGCCGCCATTTTGGATCCGCCATCTTGAAAAAAAAATATAAGTATATAATAACTAGGTTTTGCGTGGTGCGCGACCTGCTAAAGCAGGCCGCGAGGCGGTTGAGTTACCCTATTTGTAGGGTCAAAAAGGCGTTCATACAATTTTTGGTTTGTCACGACCGCCATCTTAGATTTCGAAATAGACATAGACATAGACATAAAATTTATTCACAAGCACAGGTACACACTACATTACAGACAGAAATAATACGACAACAAAAATAAAACACAAGTACACACAGGACACAAACACAATGTAGGCGCAAGAGTCATAGTGTGTGAACCTTACCTATGAATGGGCAATGGCTCAGCTACATGTTGCAGGAAAACTGCAACGCTGGTTTTCGGCCAGTTGCCCCGAGTACGAGCGAGCTTGAGACGCAATGATTTTGGCTCCAAGAGCTAACATAATTTTAAGTTAATAAAAATGCAACATATAAAAAATAAAAAGTCCTAATAAATACTAATAATAGAATATAATTACTTAAATATGTATAGACGTATGTATTTACAATAGAATTTAATGTTTAATGTGTATACATAAATATACCAAGAATAAAATTATATATATATATATCATACATTATCAAATATATATGCATCCAACAAAGCTTATTTACTTTTGGAGTGTTTACGCCATCACAGCAACAACTGTTTCTCTAATATTGCTGATTTTAAATGTCGTTTGAAAGTCTGTTTGGACATTGGCTCTTTTAGCGGTGGTGGCAAGTTGTTCCAACATTTCGTTGCCTGGTGGCGAAAACTACCCTCAAATGTGCGCGTTTTGTGAAACGGTGTATTCAAAATCTGCTTTCCTGTCATTTTGGAATTGAAATTAAAACTTTTCCATTTCAATTTGTCGTAAAGGTATTTAGGGTGCTTGAGTTTAATTACCGAAATGGATGTCAATTCGTAATCAGCACCCCCAAAAACCTATCAAACAACACCCATGACAGATTTTTTTTTTAACTGCATGTCCGCAATCTTGGATTTCAAAATGGTTTACATTTTCGCAATCAGCACCCCCGAAAACCTATAAAACGACACCCATGACGGTTTTTTACAAAAAAATACATGTCCACCATCTTGGATTTCAAAATGGATGTCATTTTTGGAATCAGAAGCCCCGAAAACGTATTAAACGACACCCATGTCGGTATGCCGGTATGGCGGTCGGCAGGTAAGATGCTCGGTCTACGACCTCGCCTCACCTTTAGAATCTAAACTTTAATGGCGGCCATCTTCGCCCTACGCGGAGCTCGGCCTTCGGCCTCAACCTATACGCAGCTCGCCTTTACCTACGGCCTCAGCTTGTGCGTTCGGCTCGGTCTGCGTCCTCGCCTCACCTTAAAAATCTAAACTTGTATGGTGGCCATGTCGACCATCTTCGACCTCGCCTCACATTAAGAATCTAAATTTGTATGGCGGCCATCTTGAAATTAGGGGGCGGGGGACGCTCCGGGCTTCACCCTACGCGGAGTTCGGCCTTCGGATTTTAACTTGAATGGCAGCCATCTTGGATTGGGGGGAGGGATGCTCCGGGCTTCGCCCTACGCGGAGCTCGGTCCTTGGCCTCGCCTTTTAGGCAGCTCGCCTCGTTTTTATTTGTAGGAATTTGACCCTATTTGTAGGATCAAAAACTTTATTAGGTTTGTCACGACCGCAATCTTGGATTTCAAAATGGATGTCAGTTTCGTAATCAGCATCCCCGAAAACCTTTTAAACGACACCCATGACAGAACTTTTTTAAACTGCATGTCTGCCATCTTGGATTTCAAAATAGATGTCATTTTCGCAATCAGCACCCCAGAAAACGTATTAAACGAAACCCATGACGGTTTTTTACAAAAAATGCATGTCCGCCAACTTGGATTTTAAAATGGATGTCATTTTCGGAATCAGCACCCCCGAAAACCTATTAAACGACACCCATGTTGGCATGCCCGAAAATTTCATATCCGCCATCTTGGATTTTTGAAATTTGGGGGGGGGACGCTCCGGGCTACGCCCTGCGCGGAGCTCGGCCTTCGGCCTCGCCTTTTACGCAGCTAGCCTCGGCCTACGGCCTCGCCTCGCGGCGCGGCGTCGTGGGTCGGCTCGGCCTGCGGCCTCGCCTCACCACTCCTTGTATGGCGGCCATCTTGGAAAATGGTGGAATCGAAAAACTGACCTAATATTCGGAATTTTCGACTCCCAAATCCCCCAGATACCGATTTTATTCCGGATCAGAGCAACTTCATTTTCGGCCGCCATCTTGAATCCACCATCTTGAAAAAAAAAATTGACAGCCACCTGCATCTCACCACTTTGTTAAATATTTGTTCGAGCACACCCCACTTATGTCAAACGGTTCCGGAGATACAGCAATAAACATTTTGTATGGCGGCCATTTTGTTGTTGCGAAAATCGAAAAAATTACGTCACCGGTAGAATTTGACCAGGGCGTGGGTCGACTTTTATTTGAGCGCCACCGCTCCATCTGCAACGGTTCGCCCAGGAAGGCGGGTCGCTACCTGATGAGAAGGTAGATCCGAGGATCTCGAGGTTTTCCCGTACCCTCCGCACCACCTTCTCCACACCATCCATACAAAACTTTCACCTCCCGCCGCTCCGTCTGGGAGAACAATTCTGTCACCCAGTGAATCAGTGAATGAGTGAGTGTTATTGTAGCTTTGTATAATATATAAATAAACTAGTTTTCGCGACGTGCGCGACCTGCTAAAGCAGGCCACGAAGCGGTTGTGGTACCCTATTTGTAGGATCAAAAACTTTATTAGGTTTGTCACGACCGCAATCTTGGATTTCAAAATGGATGTCAGTTTCGTAATCAGCATCCCCGAAAACCTTTTAAACGACACCCATGACAGAACTTTTTTAAACTGCATGTCTGCCATCTTGGATTTCAAAATAGATGTCATTTTCGCAATCAGCACCCCAGAAAACGTATTAAACGAAACCCATGACGGTTTTTTACAAAAAATGCATGTCCGCCAACTTGGATTATAAAATGGATGTCATTTTCGGAATCAGCACCCCCGAAAACCTATTAAACGACACCCATGTTGGCATGCCCGAAAATTTCATATCCGCCATCTTGGATTTTTGAAATTTGGGGGGGGGATGCTCCGGGCTACGCCCTGCGCGGAGCTCGGCCTTCGGCTTCGCCTTTTACGCAGCTCGCCTCGGCCTACGGCCTCGCCTCGCGGCGCGGCGTCGTGGTTCGGCTCGGCCTGCGGCCTCGCCTCACCACTCCTTGTATGGCGGCCATCTTGGAAAATGGTGGAATCGAAAAACTGAGCCGATATTCGGAATTTTCGTCCCCCAAAACCCCCAGATACCGATTTTTGTCCGGATCGGAGCAACTTCATTTTCGGCCGCCATCTTGGATCCGCCATCTTGAAAAAAAAATTGGACTGCCACCTGCCCCTAACCCCCCTGTAAAACATTTGTTCGAGCACATCCCACTTATGTCAAACGGTTCCGGAGATACAGCAATAATCATTTTGTATGGCGGCCATCTTGTTTTTGCGAAAATCGAAAAAATGACGTCACCGATAGAATTTGACCAGGGTGTGGTGTAGTATTCTTCTTTTTCCTGTATTTTAGTTAGTTTCTATTTCTTGTTTTATTTGTTTACATTGTGTTTTGCATTGTCACAGCGGTCATGTCATTAGTCTGTCATATAGCCGTTGACATTGAATTCTATGTCTTTGGTTACTCTCTGCCTTTGGTTGATGGCATCGTTCCTTGTCGTTGGCGTCTAAACCATTGACATAGAATGATGGTTCAACCGTGATTCATATTGTCTTTGGTATTTGCCACCTATTCTTGTCAATCTTGACTTCTATTTGAATTTGAAATCAAAATTGGAAATCGTGAGTTTCGCGAACGATTTTCTGTTTACCTTTTGACGGCTGAATTTTAAAAGGTCAGTCTTCCTTCATCTCTCACGTGAGATAGAAGGACAGGACAGCTACCTTACTGTCTCAAGGCCTCCCTGGGCCGCAGCACGGCCCAGGGACTTTGCCCAGGCGCGAACCCTACGCTACAACAATACTCGACCCTAAAGTGGTAGGCGCGTGTGACCTACGCTACAACAATACTCGACCCTAAAGTGGTAGGCGCGTGTGAATTCACACCACAGTTCCCTCTTTTACCACTGTACCTCGCGTGGGGCTCTCAAAAACTCCAGCCTCCTCGTACCTCCGGCTGGAAGCCGTGAGGGCAGTCCTATCCTGCCTCCGGCGAGGAGCCGTGAGGGCAGTCCTATCCTGCCTCCGGCGAGGTGCCGCGAGGGCAGCCTTCTCTTGCTTCCGGCGTGGGCCGTGAGATCTGCTGCAGACACCACCTCGAGCGCAGAGTAACCGGCATAACACGATCAAGACCTCGCTCTCCTGGCTTCAGCTACGTCGTCCTACTTAAGTCAAACTCTTGTTTTCCCTCAGCTACCTATAAATCGCCAGTGACGTTAGGGAGGCAGGACCCAAATTTGTAATATTAGGCTCTATATATAATACATCTGTTCTCTTGTATCTACTCTCTTTCTCTACTACCTCTAACCTTTCACTCGACCTTTCCCTACCTACGTCTAGGGTCTTATATCTATAGGACCCTCGACGTAGCCTACCTCGACTACTGTTCACTAGGTCCTTACGGCTCTGCTGTAAGGCTTAGTGTAACATTACAGTGGGTCGACCATTGTTCGAGCGCCACCGCTCCATCTGCAACGGTTCGCCCGGGAAGGTGGGTCGCCACCTGATGAGAAGGTGGATCCGAGGAACTCGAGGTTTTCTCGTACCCTTCGCGTCACCCACTCTACACACCCCATACAAAGTTTTCACCTCCCGCCGCTCCATCTGGGAGAACAATTTTGTCACCCAGTCAGTCAGTCAGTCAATCAGTCAGTGAGTGGTATTGTAGCTTTATATAATATAATAAATAACTAGTTTTCGCGTGGTACGCGACCTGCTAAAGCAGGCCGCGAGGACGTTGTGGTACCCTATTTGTAGGGTCAAAAAGGCGTTTATACTTTTTTTGGTTTGTCACGACCGCCATCTTGGATTTCAAAATGGATGTCAGTTTCGTAATCGCATCCCTGAAAACCTATAAAACGACACCCATGACATAATTTTATTAAACTGCATGTCCGCCATCTTGGATATCAAAATAAATGTCATTTTCGCAATCAGCACCCCAGAAAACGTATTTAACGACACCCATGACGGTTTTTGAGAAAAAATGCATGTCCAACATCTTGGATTTCAAAATGGATATAATTTTCGGAATCAGCACACTCAAATACCTATTAAAACGACACCGATGTCGGTATGCCCGAAAATTTCATATCCGCCATCTTGGATTTTTAGTGGGGAGAATAGAGACGCTCCGGGCTTCGCCCTTCGCGTCACGATTTCCTCAAAATACAAGATGGCGGATATGAAATTTTCGGATTGCGGTCGGCCGGTAAGATGCTTGGTGACACTTCGGGCTTCGCCCTACGCGGAGCTCGGCTTTCGGCCTCGCTCTATACGCAGCTCGGCCTTCGGCCTCGCCCTAAACGCAGCTCGGCTCGGCCTTCGGCCTCGCCTTACCTTTAGAATCTAAACTTAAATGGCGGCTATCTTGGATTGGGGGGAAAGAGACGCTCCGGGCTTTGCCCTTCGCGTCACGATTCCCCCAACTAAAATCCAAGATGGCGGATATGAAATTTTCGGATGGCGGTCGGCCGGTAAGATGCTTGGTGACGCTTCGGGCTTCGCCCTACGTGGAGCTCGGCCTTCGGCCTCGCCCTATACGCAGCTCGGCTCAGCCTTCGGCCTCGCCTCGCTCATTCGGCTTGGTCTACGACCTCGCCTTACCTTTAGAATCTAAACTTAAATGGCGGCCATCTTGGATTGGGGGGAAGGGACGCTCCAGGCTTCGCCCTACGTGGAGCTCGGCCTTCGGCCTCGCCTCACCACTCCTTGTATGGCGGCCATCTTGGAAAATGGCGGAATTGCAAAACTTTCCATATATTCGGATTAAGCGACCCCAAAAACCCCCGGATACCGAGTTTGGTCTGAATCGGAGGATATACCGTAATATCACTTTAGTATGGCGGCCATTTTGTTTTTTTTAAAATCGAAAAAAAATTGTTACCTTTAGACTTAGATTAGGGAGGCAGTCGACCTTTGTTCGAGCACCACCGGTCCAAGTCCAACGGTTCGCCCGGGAAGGTGGGTCGTGACCTGATGAGGAGGAGAATCCGAAGATGTCGAGGTTTTCTTTTACTCGACGAAAAATTCTGACCACACCCCCTTAACATCATTTTCACCTCCCGACCCCCTTCTGGGAGAACAATTATGTCAATCAGTGAGTCAGTCAGTCAGTGAGTGGTAATCTAGCTTTATATAGTATAAATTATAACTAGGTTTCGCGTGGAGCGCGACCTGCTAAAGCAGGTCGCGAGGCGGTAGTGCCTTTCTTTTACGAATTTAAAAAAGTTTACCATTTGTTTTGTTTTTCACGGCCGCCATCTTGGATTTCAAACTGGATGTCATTTTCGCAATCAGCAACACCGAAAACCTATAAAACGACACCCATGACGCCTTTTTACAGAAAATACATGTCCGCCATCTTAGATTTCAAAATGTATGTCATTTTCGGAATCAGCACCACCGAAAACTTATTATACGACACCCATATGGGTTTTTTTTCCATAAAATCCATGTCCGCCATCTTGGATTTCAAAATGGATTTCATTTTCGAAATCAGCAACCCTGAAAACCTAATAAACGACACCCATGTGGGTAAGATGGCTGTTGGCTGGTACAAGGCTTGGTGACGCTTCGGGATTCGCCCTACGCGGAGTTTGGTCTTTGGCCTCACCCTTTATGCGGCTCGCCTCGGCCTTCGGCCTCGCTTTGCGCATTCGGCTCGGTGTTCGACCTTGCCTCACCCAAAGAATCTAAACTTGTATGGCGGCTGTCTTTGGTTTTGGGGGCGGATGCTCCGAGCTACGCCCTACACAGAGCTCGGCCTTCGGCCTCACCTTTTACGCAGCCCGCCTCGGCCTACGGCCTCGCCTCGCGGCATGGCGTCGTGGTTCGTCTCGGCCTGCGGCATCGCCTCACCACCCCTTTTTGTGCCGGCCATCTTGGAAAATTGTTAAATCGAAAAACTTACCCGAGATTCGGAAAACTTAACCCAAACCCCCCAGATATTGATTTTCGTCCGGATCGGAGCAACTTCATTTTCGGCCGCCATCTTGGATCCACCATCTTGAAAAAAAATTTTGACAGCCACCTGCTCCTCACCCCCCTGTAAAACATTTGTTCAAGCACACCCCACTTATGTCAAACGGTTCCGGAGATACAGCAATAATCATTTTGTAGGGCGGCCATCTTGTTTTTGCGAAAATCGAAAAAATGACGTAACCAATAGAATTTGACCAGGGTGTGGGTCGACCTTTGTTCGAGCGCCACTGCTCCATCTGCAACGGTTCGCCCGGGAAGGTGGGCCGCCACCTGATGAGAAGGTGGATCCGAGGATCTCGAGGTTTTCTTGTACCCTCCGCGCCACCTTCTCCACACCCCCTATACAAAGTTTTCACCTCCCGCCGCTCCATCTGGGAGAACAATTCTGTCACCCAGTGAGTCAGTGAGTGGTATTGTAGCTTTATATAATATAACTAGGTTTCGCGTGGTGCGCGACCTGCTAAAGCAGGCCGCGAGGTGGTTGTGCTACCCTAGTCGTAGGGTCAAAAAGGCGTTCATACTATTTTTTGGTTTGTCACGACCGCCATCTTAGATATCAAATGTATGTCATTTTCGTAATCAGCATCCCCGAAAACCTATTAAACGACACCCATGACAGAATTTATTTAAACTGCATGTCCGCCATCTTGGATTTCAAAATAGATGTCATTTTCGCAATCAGCACCCCAGAAAACGTATTGAACGACACCCATGACGGTTTTTTACAAAAAATGCATGTCCGCCATCTTGGAATTCAAAATGGATGTCATTTTCGGAATCAGCACCTCCGAAAACCTATTAAACGACACCCATGTCGGTCGGCGGTCGGCCGGTAAGATGCTTGGTGACGCTTCGGGCTTCGCCCTACGCGGAGCTCGGCCTTCGGCCTCGCCCTATACGCAGCTCGGCTCGGCCTTCGGCCTCGCCTCGCGCGGTCGGCTCGGTCTACGACCTCGCCTCAACTTTAGAATCTAAACTTAAATGGCGACCATCTTGGATTGGGGGGGGGGACGCTCCGGGCTTCGCCCTACGCGGAGCTAGGCCTTCGGCCTTGCCTTATACGCAGCTCGCCTCGGCCTGCGGCCTCGCCTCGCGGCGCGTCGTGGTTCGGCTCGGCCTTCGGCCTCGCCTCACCACTCCTTGTATGGCGGCCATCTTGGAAAATGGCGAAATTGAAAATCTTTTTCGATATTCGGATTCAGCGACCCCAAAAACCCCTGGATACCGAATTTGGTCTGAATCGGAGGATATACCAAAATATCAATTTTGTATAACGGCCATCTTGTTTTTTTGAAAATTGAAAAAAAATTGTTACCGTTAGACTTTGACCAGGGTGCCGGTCGACCTTTGTTTGAGAACCACCGGTCCAACTCTACCGGTTCGCCCGGGAAGGTGGGTCGCGACCTGATGAGAAGAAGAATCCGACGATGTCGAGGTTTTCCCATACTCGACGGAAAATTCTGGCCACACCCCCCATACATCATTTTCACCTGCCGACCCTCCTTCTGGGAGAACAATTATGTCAATCAGTGAGTCAGTGAGTGGTAATGTAGCTTTATATAGTATAATAACTAGGTTTCGCGTGGTGCGCGACCTGCTAAAGCAGGTCGCGAGGCGGTTGTGCCTTTTTTTATAAATTTTAAAAAAGTTTTTAATTTTTTTTTGTTTTTCACGGCCGCCATCTTAGATTTAAAAATGGATGTTATTTTCTTAATCAGCACCCCTGAATACCCAAAAATTCACACCCATGACGATATTTTACCCATGACGATATTTTGCAAAAAAATTAAGTCCGCCATCTTGGATTTCAAAACGTATGTCATTTTCGGAATCAGCACCCCCCGAATACTTTTAAACGACACCCATGAAGGTATTTTCAAAAAATCCATGTCCGCCATCTTGGATTTCAAAATGGATGTAATTTTTGAAATCAGCACCCCTAAGAACCTATTAAACGACACCCATGTCGGTATGATGGCGGTCGGCTGGTTATATGCTTGGTGACGCTTCGGGCTTCGCCCTACGCGGAGCTCGGCCTTCGGCCTCGCCCTATACGCAGCTCGCCTCGGCCTACGGCCTCGGCTCGCGCGTTCGGCTCGGTCTGCGACCTTGCCTCACCTTAAAAATCTACACTTGTATGGCGGCCATCTTGGATTTCAAAATGGATGTCATTTTCGGAATCAGCACCCCCGAAAACCTATTAAACGACACCCATGTCGGCCGGTAAGATGCTTGGTGACGCTTCGGGCTTCGCCCTACGCGGAGCTCGGCCTTCGGCCTCGCCCTATACGCAGCTCGGCTTGGCCTTCGGCCTCGCCTCGCGCGGTCGGCTCAGTCTACGACCTCGCCTCACCTTTAGAATCTAAACTTAAATGGCGGCCATCTTGGATTAGGGGGGGACCTCCGGGCTTCGCCCTACGCGGAGCTCGGCCTTCGGCCTCTTTTTATAAGCAGCTCGCCTCGGCCTGCGGCCTCGCCTCGCGGCGCGTCGTGGTTCGGCCTCGCCTCACCACTCCTTGTATGGCGGCCATCTTGGAAAATGGCGAAATTGAAAATCTTTTTCGATATTCGGATTCAGCGACCCCAAAAACCCCTGGATACCGAATTTGGTCTGAATCGGAGGATATACCAAAATATCAATTTTGTATGGCGGCCATCTTGTTTTTTTGAAAATTGAAAAAAAATTGTTACCGTTAGACTTTGACCAGGGTGCCGGTCGACCTTTGTTTGAGAACCACCGGTCCAACTCTACCGGTTCGCCCGGGAAGGTGGGTTGCGACTTGATGAGAAGAAGAATCCGAAGATGTCGAGGTTTTCCCATACTCGACGGAAAATTCTGGCCACACCCCCTATACATCATTTTCACCTGCCGACCCTCCTTCTGGGAGAACAATTATGTCAATCAGTGAGTCAGTGAGTGGTAATGTAGCTTTATATAGTATAATAACTAGGTTTCGCGTGGTGCGCGACCTGCTAAAGCAGGTCGCGAGGCGGTTGTGCCTTTTTTTATAAATTTTAAAAAAGTTTTTAATTTTTTTTTGTTTTTCACGGCCGCCATCTTAGATTTAAAAATAGATGTTATTTTCTTAATGAGCACCCCTGAATACCCAGAAAACGACACTTATGACGATATTTTGCAAAAAATTTAAGTCCGCCATCTTGGAATTCAAAACTTTTGTCATTTTCGGAATCAGCACCCCCGAATACCTATTAAACGATACCCATGAAGGTATTTTCAAAAAATCCATGTCCGCCATCTTGGATTTCAAAATGGATGTCATTTTCGAAATCAGCACCCCTAAGAACCTATTAAACGACACCCATGTCGGTATGATGGCGGTCGGCTGGTAATATGCTTGGTGACGCTTCGGGCTTCGCCCTACGCGGAGCTCGGCCTTCGGCCTAGCCCTATACGCAGCTCGCCTCGGCCTACGGCCTCGGCTCGCGCATTCGGCTCGGTCTGCGACCTCGCCTCACCTTAAAAATCTAAACTTGTATGGCGGCCATCTTTGATTGGGGGGGGGGACGATCCGGGCTTCGCCCTACGCGAACTTCGGCCTTCGGCCTCACCTTTAGAATCTAAACTTGTATGGCGGCCATCTTTGATTGGGGGGGGGGACGCTCCGGGCTTCGCCCTACGCGGAGTTCGGCCTTCGGCCTCACCCTATACGCGGCTCGCCTCGGCCTTCGGCCTCGTCTCGCGCGTTCGGCTCGGTCTTCGACCTCGCCTCACCTTTAGAATATAAACTTGTATGGCGGCCATCTTGGATTTGGGGGGGGGACGCTCCGGGCTACGCCCTGCGCGGAGCTCGGCCTTCGGCCTCGCCTTTTACGCAACTCGCCTCGGCCTACGGCCTCGCCTCGCGGAGTGGCGTCGTGGTTCGGCTCGACCTGCGGCCTCGCCTCACCACTCCTTGTATGGCGGCCATCTTGGAAAATGGTGGAATCAAAAAACTGACCCGATATTCGGAATTTTCGTCCCCCAAAGCCCCCAGATACCGATTTTTGTCCGGATCGGAGCAACTTCATTTCCGGCCGCCATCTTGGATCCGCCATCTTGAAAAAAAAAATTAACAGCCACCTGCCCCTCACCCCCCTGTATAACATTTGTTCGAGCACACCCCACTTATGTCATACGGTTCCGGAGATACAGCAATAATCATTTTGTATGGCGGCCATCTTGTTTTTGCGAAAATCGAAAAAATGACGTCACCGGTAGAATTTGACCAGGGTGTGGGTAGACTTTTGTTCGAGCGCCACCGCTCCATCTGCAACGGTTCGCCCGGGAAGGTGGGTCGCCACCCGATGAGAAGCTGGATCCGAGGATCTCGAGGGTTTCCCGTACCTTCCGCACCACCTTCTCCACCTACCCCATACAAAGTTTTCACCTCCCGCCGCTCCATCTGGGAGAACAATTCTGTCACCCAGTCAGTGGTATTGTAGCTTTATATAATATAACTAGGTTTCGCGTGGTGCGCGACCTGCTAAAGCAGGCCGCGATGCGGTTGTGCTACCCTATTTGTAGGGTCAAAAAGGCGTTTATTCTTTTTTTGGTTTTTCACGGCCACCATCTCGGATTTAAAAATCAATGTTATTTTAAGTATCAGTACCCCCGAAAACCTATTAAACGACACCTATGACGGTTTTTTTACAAAAAATGCATGTCCGCCATCTTGGATTTCAAAACGTATGTCATTTTCGGAATCAGCACCCCCGAAAACCTATTAAACGACACCCATGACGGTATTTTCCAAAAAATCCATGTCCGCCATCTTGGATTTCAAAATGGATGTCATTTTCGAAATCAGCACCCCTGAAAACCTATTAAACGACACCCATGTCGGTATGAAGGCGGTCGGCTGGTAATATGCTTGGTGACGCTTCGGGCTTCGCCCTACGCGGAGCTCGGCCTTCGGCCCCGCCCTATACGCAGCTCGCCTTGGCCTACGGCCTCGGCTCGCGCGTTCGGCTCGGTCTGCGACCTCGCCTCACCTTAAAAATCTAAACTTGTATGGCGGCCATCTTTGATTGGGGGGGGACGCTCCGGGCTTCGCCCTACGCGGAGTTCGGCCTTCGGCCTCACCCTATACGCGGCTCGCCTCGGCCTTCGGCCTCGCTTCGCGCGTTCGGCTCGGTCTTCGACCTCGCCTCACCTTAAGAATCTAAACTTGTATGGCGGCCATCTTTGATTGGGGGGGGGCGGCTCCGGGCTTCGCCCTACGCGGCTCGGTCTGCGACCTCGCCTCACCTTAAAAATCTAAACTTGTATGGCGGCCATCTTTGATTGGGGGGGGACGCTCCGGGCTTCGCCCTACGCGGAGTTCGGCCTTCGGCCTCACCCTATACGCGGCTCGCCTCGGCCTTCGACCTCGCCTCACCTTTAGTATCTAAACTTGTATGGCGGCCATCTTGGATTTGGGGGGGGGACGCTCCGGGCTACGCCCTGCGCGGAGCTCGGCCTTCGGCCTCGCCTTTTACGCAGCTGGCCTCGGCCTACGGCCTCGCCTCGAAGCGTGGCGTCGTGGTTCGCCTCGGCCTGCGAACTCGCCTCACCACTCCTTGTATGGCGGCCATCTTGGAAAATGGTGGAATCGAAAAACTGACCCGATATTCGGAATCTTCGTCCCCCACACCCCCCAGATACCGATTTTCGTCCGGATCGGAGCAACTTCATTTCCGGCCGCCATCTTGGATCCGCCATCTTGAAAAAAAAATTTGACAGCCACCTGCCCCTCACCTCCCTGTAAAACATTTGTTCGATAACACCCCACTTATGTCAAACGGTTCCGGAGATACAGCAATAATCATTTTGTATGGCGGCCATCTTGTTTTTGCGAAAATCGAAAAAATGACGTCACCGGTAGAATTCGACCAGGGTGTGGGTTGACCTTTGTTCGAGCGCCACCGCTCCATCTGCAACGGTTCGCCCGGGAAGGTGAATTGCCACCTGATGAGAAGGTGGATCCGAGGATCTCGAGGTTTTCCCGTACCCTACGTGACACCCTCTCCACACTTCCCATACAAAGTTTTCACCTCCCGCCGCTCCATCTGGGGGAACAATTCTGTCACCCAGTCAGTCAGTCAGTGAGTCAGTGGTATTGCAGCTTTATATAATATAAATAAATAAATAATAACAAGGTTTTGCGTGGTGCGCGACCTGCTAAAGCAGGTCGCGAGGTGGTTGTGCCTTTTTTTATAAATTTTAAAAAAATTTTGCAAAATTTATGTCCGCCATCTTGGATTTCAAAACGTATGTCATTTTCGGAATCAGCACCCCCGAAAACCTATTAAACGACACCCATGACGGTATTTTCCAAAAAATCCATGTCCGCCATCTTGGATTTCAAAATAGATGTCATTTTCGAAATCAGCACCCCTGAAAACCTATTAAACGACACCTATGTCGGTATGATGGCGGTCGGCTGGTAATATGCTTGGTAACGCTTCGGGCTTCGCCCTACGCGGAGCTCGTTCTTCGGCCTCGCCTCACCTTAAAAATCTAAACTTATATGGCGGCCATCTTTGATTGGGGGGGGACGCTCCGGGCTTCGCCCTACGCGGAGTTCGGCCTTCGGCCTCACCCTATACGCAGCTCGCCTCGGCCTTCGGCTTCGCCTCGCGCGTTCGGCTCGGTCTTCGACCTCGCCTCACCTTAAAAATCTAAACTTGTATGGCGGCCATCTTGGATTTGGGGGGGGACGCTCCGGGCTACGCCCTGCGCGGAGCTCGGCCTTCGGCCTCGCCTTCTACGCAGCTTGCCTCGGCCTACGGCCTCACCTCGCGGCGTGGTCTTCGACCTCGCCTCACCTTAAAAATCTAAACTTGTATGGCGGCCATCTTGGATTTGGGGGAGGACGCTCCGGGCTACGCCCTGCGCGGAGCTCGGCCTTCGGCCTCGCCTTCTACGCAGCTTGCCTCGGCCTACGGCCTCACCTCGCGGCGTGGCGTCGTGGTTCGGCTCGGCCTGCGGCCTCGCCTCACCACTCCTTGTATGGCGGCCATCTTGGAAAATGGTGGAATCGAAAAACTGACCCAATATTCGGAATCTTCGTCCCCCAAAACCCCCAGATACCGATTTTCGTCCGGATCGGAGCAACTTCATTTCCGGCCACAATCTTGGATCCGCCATCTTGAAAAAAAATTTTGAAAGCCACCTGCCCCTCACTTCCCTGTAAAACATTTGTTCGAGCACTCCCCACTTATGTCAAACGGTTCCGGAGATACAGCAATAATCATTTTGTATGGCGGCCATCTTGTTTTTGCGAAAATCGAAAAAATGACGTCACCGGTAGAATTCGACCAGGGTGTGGATCGACCTTTGTTCGAGCGCCACCGCTCCATCTGCAACGGTTCGCCCGGGAAGGTGAATTGCCACCTGATGAGAAGGTGGATTTGAGGATCTCGAGGTTTTCCCGTACCCTACGCGACACCTTCTCCACCTACCCCATACAAAGTTTTCACCTCCCGCCGCTCCATCTGGGAGAACAATTCTGTCACCCAGTCAGTCAGTCAGTGAGTCAGTGGTATTGCAGCTTTATATAATATAATAATAATAATTAAAATAACGTGCGTTCGGCTCGGTCTGCGACCTCGCCTCACCTTAAGAATCTAAACTTGTATGGCGCTAGATTTGGGGGGGGGGACGCTCCGGGCTTCGCCCTACCCGGAGTTAGGCCTTCGGCCTCACCCTATATGCGGCTCGCCTCGGCCTTCGGCCTCGCCTCGCGCGTTCGGCTCGGTCTTCGATCTCGCCTCACCTTAAAAATCTAAACTTGTATGGCGGCCATCTTGGATTCGGGGGGGGACGCTCCGGGCTTCGCTCTACGAGGAGTTCGGCCTTCGGCCTCACCCTATATGCGGCTCGCCTCGGCCTTCGGCCTCGCCTCGCGCGTTCGGCTCGGTCTTCGATCTCGCCTCACCTTAAAAATCTAAACTTGTATGGCGGCCATCTTGGATTCGGGGGGGGACGCTCCGGGCTTCGCTCTACGAGGAGTTCGGCCTTCGGCCTCACCCTATACGCGGCTCGCCTCGGCCTTCGGCCTCGCCTCGCGCGTTCGGCTCGGTCTTCGACCTCGCCTCACCTTAAAAATCTAAACTTGTATGGCGGCCATCTTGGAAAATGGTGGAATCAAAAAACTGACCCGATATTCGGAATCTTCATCCCCCAAACCCCCCAGATACCGATTTTCGTCCGGATCGGAGCAACTTCATTTCCGGCCGCCATCTTGGATCCGCCATCTTGAAAAAAAAATTTAATGGCCACCTACCCCTCACCCCCCTGTATAATATTTGTTCAAGCACACCCCACTTATGTCAAACGGTTCCGGAGATACAGCAATAATCATTTTGTATGGCGGCCATCTTGTTTTTGCGAAAATCGAAAAAATGACGTCACCGGTAGAATTTGACCAGGGTGTGGGTAGACCTTTTATCGAGCGCCACCGCTCCATCTGCAACGGTTCGCCCGGGAAGGTGGGTCGCCACCCGATGAAAAGGTGGATCCGAGGATCTCAAAGTTTTCCCGTACCTTCCGCACCACCCTCTCTACACACCCCATACAAAGTTTTCACATCCCGCCGCTCCATCTGGGAGAACAATTCTGTCACCCAGTCAGTGGTATTATAGCTTTATATAATATAATAATAACTAGATTTCGCGTGGTGCGCGACCTGCTAAAGCAGGCCGCGAGGCGGTTGTGCTACCCTATTTGTAAGGTCAAAAAGGCGTTCATACATTTTTTGGTTTGTCACGACCGCCATCTTTGATTTCAAAATGGATGTCAGTTTCGTAATCAGCACCACCGAAAACCTATTAAACGACACCCATGACGGTACTTTCCAAAAAATCCATGTCCGCCATCTTGGATTTCAAAATAGATGTCATTTTCGCAATCAGCACCCCAGAAAACGCATTAAACGACATCCATGACGGTTTTTTACAAAAAATTCATGTCCGCCATCTTGGATTTCAAAATTGATGTCATTTTCGGAATCAGCACCCCCGAAAACCTATTAAAGGACACCCATGACGGTATTTTCCAAAAAATCCATGTCCGCCATCTTGGACTTCAAAATGGATGTCATTTTCGAAATCAGCACCCCTGAAAACCTATTAAACGACACCCATGCCGGTATGATGGCGGTCGGCTGGTAATATGCTTGGTGACGCTTCGGGCTTCGCCCTACGCGGAGCTCGGCCTTCGGCCTCGCCCTATACGCAGCTCGCCTCGGCCTACGGCCTCGGCTCGCGCGTTCGGCTCGGTCTGCGACCTCGCCTCACCTTAAAAATCTAAACTTGTATGGCGGCCATCTTTGATTGGGGGGGGGGACGCTCCGGGCTTCGCCCTACGCGGAGTTCGGCCTTCGGCCTCACCCTATACGCGGCTCGCCTCGGCCTTCGGCCTCGCCTCGCGTGTTCGGCTCGGTCTTCGACCTCGCCTCACCTTTAGAATCTAAACTTGTATGGCGGCCATCTTTGATTGGGGGGGGGGACGCTCCGGGCTTCGCCCTACGCGGAGTTCGGCCTTCGGCCTCACCCTATACGCGGCTCGCCTCGGCCTTCGGCCTCGTCTCGCGCGTTCGGCTCGGTCTTCGACCTCGCCTCACCTTTAGAATCCAAACTTGTATGGCGGCCATCTTTGATTGGGGGGGGGGACGCTCCGGGCTTCGCCCTACGCGGAGTTCGGCCTTCGGCCTCACCCTATACGCGGCTCGCCTCGGCCTTCGGCCTCGTCTCGCGCGTTCGGCTCGGTCTTCGACCTCGCCTCACCTTTAGAATCTAAACTTGTATGGCGGCCATCTTTGATTGGGGGGGGACGCTCCGGGCTTCGCCCTACGCGGAGTTCGGCCTTCGGCCTCACCGTATACGCGGCTCGCCTCGGCCTTCGGCCTCGCCTCGCGCGTTCGGCTCGGTCTTCGACCTCGCCTCACCTTTAGAATCTAAACTTGTATGGCGGCCATCTTGGATTTGGGGGGGGGACGCTCCGGGCTACGCCCTGCGCGGAGCTCGGCCTTCGGCCTCGCCTTTTACGCAGCTCGCCTCGGCCTACGGCCTCGCCTCGCGGCGTGGCGTCGTGGTTCGGCTCGGCCTGCGGCCTCGCCTCACCACTCCTTGTATTGCGGCCATCTTGGAAAATGGTGGAATCGAAAAACTGACCCGATACTCGGAATCTTCGTCCCCCAAACCCCCCAGATACCGATTTTCGTCCGGATCGGAGCAACTTCATTTCCGGCCGCCATCTTGGATCCGCCATCTTGAAAAAAAAATTTGACAGCCAGCTGCCCCCCACCCCCCTGTAAAACATTTGTTCGAGCACACTCCACTTATGTCAAACGGATCCGGAGATACAGCAATAAACATTTTGTATGGCGGCCATCTTGTTTTTGCGAAAATCGAAAAAATGACGTCACCGGTAGAATTCGACCAGGGTGTGGGTCGACCTTAGTTCGAGCGCCACCGCTCCATCTGCAACGGTTCGCCCGGGAAGGTGGGTCGCCACCTGATGAGAAGGTGGATCCGAGGATCTCGAGGTTTTCCCGTACCCTCCGCGTCACCCACTCCACACCTCCCATACAAAGTTTTCACCTCCCGCCGCTCCATCTGGGAGAACAATTCTGTCACCCAGTCAGTCAGTCAGTGGTATTGTAGCTTTATATAATATAATAACTAGGTTTCGCGTGGTGCGCGACCTGCTAAAGCAGGTCGCGAGGTGGTTGTGCCTTTTTTATAAAATTTAAAAAGTTTTTAATTTTTTTTTGTTTTTCATGGCCGCCATCTTGGATTTAAAAATGGATGTTATTTTCTTAAACAGCACCCCTGAATACCCGAAAAACGACACCCATGACGATATTTAGCAAAAAATTTATGTCCGCCATCTTGGATTTCAAAACGTATGTCATTTTCGGAATCAGCACCCCCGAAACCCTATTAAAGGACACCCATGACGGTATTTTCTAAAAAATCCATGTCCGCCATCTTGGATTTCAAAATGGATGTCATTTTCGAAATCAGCACCCCTGAAAACCTATTAAACGACACCCATTACGGTATGATGGCGGTCGGCTGGTAATATGCGACCTCGCCTCACCTTAAAAATCTAAACTTGTATGGCGGCCATCTTTAATTGGGGGGGGGACGCTCCGGGCTTCGCCCTACGCGGAGTTCGGCCTTCGGCCTCATCCTGTACGCGGCTCGCCTCGGCCTTCGGCCTCGCCTCGCGCGTTCGGCTCGGTCTTCGACCTCGCCTCACCTTTGGAATCTAAACTTGCCGCCATCTAGAATTGGGGGGGGGGACGCTCCGGGCTTCGCCCTACGCGGAGTTCGGCCTTCGGCCTCACCCTATACGCGGCTCGCCTCGGCCTTCGGCCTCGCCTCGCGCGTTCGGCTCGGTCGGCGCGCGTTCGGCACCCCTGAATACCCAAAAAACGACACCCATAACGATATTTTGCAAAAAATTTACGTCCGCCATCTTGGATTTCTAAACGTATGTCATTTTCGGAATCAGCACCCCCGAAAACCTATTAAACGACACCCGTGACGATATATTCCAAAAAATCCATGTCCGCCATCTTGAATTTCAAAATGGATGACATTTTCGAAATCAGCACCCCTGAAAACTTATTAAACGACACCCATGTTGATATGATGGCGGTCAGCTGGTAATATGCTTGGTGACGCTTCGGGCTTCGCCCTACGCGGAGCTCGGCCTTCGGCTTCGCTCTATACGCAGCTCGCCTCGGCCTACGGCCTCGGCTCGCGAGTTTGGCTCGGTCTGCGACCTCGCCTCACCTTAAAAATCTAAACTTGTATGGCGGCCATCTTTGATTGGAGGGGGGACGCTCCGGGCTTCGCCCTACGCGGAGCTCGGCCTTCGGCCTCGCCTCACCTTTAGAATCTAAACTTACCGCCATCTAGAATTTGGGGAGGGGACGCTCCGGGCTTCGCCCTACGCGGAGTTCGGCCTTCGGCCTCGCCTCGCGCGTTCGGCTCGGTCTTCGACCTCGCCTCACCTTTAGAATCTAAACTTGTATGGTGGCCATCTTGGATTTGGGGGGGGGACCTCCCGCCGGTTCATCTTGGAGAACAATTCTGTAACCCAGTGAGTGAGTGAGTGAGTGAGTGGTATTGTAGCTTTATATAATATAATTGTCCGTGGGGTTCGGACGCAAAATTGTTTATGGCGGAGTTGTCGATGCGTCTCCGTGAGGCATCAGGGGACCCACGGGCTGGTAGCTTCTGTGCGCAAAAAGTTTGTATGGCCATTCAACGAGGAAATGTTGCCAGTCTGTTGGGTACTGTGCCTCGGTGGGACGCATTGGATGACCTATTTTATTTGATTGTAGCTTTATATAATATAATAAAATAACTAGGTTCCGCGTGGTGCGCGACCTGCTAAAGTAGGCCGCGAGGCGGTTGTGCTACCCTATTAGTAGGTTCAAAAAGGCGTTTATTCTTTTTTTTGGTTATTCACGGCCACCATATTGGATTTAAAAATCAATGTTATTTTAAGAATCATAAACCCCGAAAACCTAAAAAACGACGGCCATGACGAATTTTTCCAAAAAATGCATGTTCACCATCTTGGATTTGAAAATTAATGTCATTTTCGGAATCAGCATCCCCGAAAACCTATCAAACGACACCCATGACAGTTTTTTTACAAAAAATGCATGTCCGCCATTTTTGATTTCAAAACGGATGTCATTTTTTAAATCACCACCCCCGAAAACCTAATAAACGACACCCAAGTCAGTATGGCCGAAAATTTCATATCCGCCATTTTGGATTTTTGGTGGACAGAATCGAGACGCTCCGGGCTACGCCCTTCGCGTCACGATTCCCCCAACTAAAATCCAAGATGGCGGATATTAAATTTTCGGATGGTGGTCGGCCGATAAGATGCTTGTTGACGCTTCGGGCTTCGCCCTACGCGGAGTTCGGCCTTCGGCCTCGCCCTATACGCGGCTAGCCTCGGCCTTAGGCCTCGCCTCACCTTAAGAATCTAAACTTGTATGGCGGCCATCTTTAATTAGGGGGGGGGACGCTCCGGGCTTCGCCCTACGCGGAGTTCAGCCTTCGGCCTCACCCTATAAAATTAATTAATTTAGGGAATGGTACTATTGGACTTAGCTTTAGGTCTTCTTGGGGCCTTTGGTATATCCGCTACGAAATTGTGGCTGGATCTGGTTTGGGGCGCATGTAATCAGGATATTCGTCTATCAGACTTCTCAGTGTAGTACTGCTGCCCAGCCTTTTCATTTAATTTAAACCAAGTCGTACTTTAAAACCACTGCAAATTCTGATAATAAAATAAACTTCCACTATTATACCGAAATAAATATTTTATATACTTTTATACAAACGTCGGCCGTTGTTAGTAAGATAATACCATCATTTCAATAAAGAAAACGGACTAATAACACTTAGAAATTTCGATTCAGGTGCTTACCGAAATAGCCGTGTACGGTGAGTACTTGTGTCAGCCTGTAGGTGACCTCGTCCTTAGCCAGGGCTTAAGGCTAGGCAGGATTGCACCGACGATGCGTTGGCGTACCCTTCTCGGCTCCCTGAGTCGCGCGCGCCACTTCTCGAGCGCTCGTCGGCGCTCCTGCTGCCGCACTTCGTCCGGCGCGAGATCCGTCTCGCTCCGCAGACGATGGTACACGGCTGCGTCCATGTTGGCGAGGATGTCCAGCGGAGGAAATCGCGCCAAGACTGTCGCCGCCTCGAACGAGATCCTAATGGCCATCTTGCGCTGGAGACTGAGCACCTTAGCTTTACAGCGCCGGATACTCAGCCTGGCGGACCAAACTGGCGCTTCGTAGAGGGCCATGGACCTCACGACACCGGCATATAGTCGGCAAACACCCTCGTTGGGTCCCCCTAGATTGGGTAGAATCCGGTGCAACGCACCCACTACCCTCTATATTCGGGGAACCAGGCGGTTGAAGTGCTCTTCGAAGCCCCAGCGACTGTCGAGCGTGAGACCTAAGTACTTTAAGTACTGGCTTACGTCGACTAGCACGTCACTCACGCGAACCGATGAGCTAGGTGGTTCCCTTCCTCGTGGAAGTTTGTATAACCATAGCGCCTCGGTCTTCTAAGGAGCTACCCGAAGGCCCAGCTCGTGGATCTTGTCTATAACGCGTGCCACCCCCTGTTCAGCGAATTCAATCGACCTCTCGTACGACTCCCCGACTGCAAGAACTAATGTATCGTCTGCATAGCAGACGATATGGACTCCGTCCGGAAATTCCACCCTCAGGACCGAGTCATACGCAAAGTTCCACAGTAGGGGGCCTAGCACGGACCCCTGCGAAACCCCACACGTCATTTCCCTCTGACAGAGAACTCCATCTCGACCCATATACCTTATGCACCTGTCCTGCAGGTAGGAAGGTACTTGTTGGTACACCAGTGCCTCCCTGATTGTCTTCCAGGGTATTAAGTTAAAGGTGTTAACGATATCGAGACTTACCGCCAACGCTACCGCACCCCGGGACATCGCCTGCCACGACAGCTCTCGGACGCGAATAATCGCGTCCACTGTCGATCGTGACTGTCGGAAACCAAACTGGTCATCCGACAGGTCGGGGCCGACGCTTCGCAGGTGCGTGCTGAGCCGAAAGGCAACTATTCTTTCGAATAGCTTGCCAGCCTCGTCCAGCAGGCAAATGGGTCGGTATGCACAGGGTGTATGTGCAGGCCTGCCCTCTTTCTGCAAGAGCACCAATCGTGCTTCTTTCCAGCCCGTGGGAAAAGTGCCAGTGCTAAAACAGCTGTTGAACAGCCGCTTAAGGCGACCCCCCAGGCTGGCGGAGAGAGCCAATACCCAAACCCGGCCGGGAGTACCATCTAGGCCAGGAGCGGTGTTGCGTGCCCTAAGCCGTCGTATTGCTCGGACCATCTCCTCGTTCGTCACCCCTATCTCGTAGGACCACGATATTTCGGTTAATAGCCGTTCGGAATTGGTACTCTCCTCGACCCTTGGAAAAAGTGTATCGACCACTCTTTTAACAACGGTCGGGTCTAGAGTTTCTGTCAGCGGAGGAACCTACGGTCTTAGCTTGCCCAATACCATTTTGTATGGGCGCCCCCATGGGTCTCTATCCAATCCCTCTAGGAGCTCATTCCAGGCCCGAGCTTTGGCATCCCGAATGGCGCACTGAAGTTCCTTGTTAGCACTCCTGTACGCCTCGTAAGCACGCGCTTTCTCAGTGGGCGGCCTTCTCCTGCGGACTCTTGTGAACCGGCGCCGGGAATGCCCGCAGGCCGTACGCAATCGCGCAATGTCCTTCGACCACCAGTATACCGAGTTCCACTTAACTGCTCTGACCCGGGGCATAGAGACGCCACATATTGATGTCATCCTGTTTCGAAACCAGGCAACCTCTTCCTCCGAACCGGGTATTACCACTTCGGTGTGATCTTCCGACTAGGCTGCGCCAATTGCTGCGGCTTCGAGCAGGTCTTTATTGAGCCGCTTGAGAAACCATCGTCGCGGAGGGCTACTTGAGTGGCGGCGACCCGCAGTCCCCTCGGGAGGGCAGTGCTCCACGTTGAAAACGATATAACGATGATCAGAGAGTGTCACAAGCTCTACTGCCACCCGCCACCCCGTAACTGTTCTGGCCGCAGAGGACGTCGCCCATGTTAGATCCACGATCGACTTCCCCTGCCACCGAACGCAGGTAGGGACTGAACCCCGATTGAGTAATCGAAGGTCCAGTGCTGCTGTCCACTCCAGTATTGCCTCCCCTTTTGCGTTATCCTCCGTATCATTAAGTTCACCGAGGACTATGATTGGACGAGGTAGGCATCTGCGTACGCAGTTTGCCACCTCGTCAAACTGTGCTTCATAGTCCGGGAGAAACGCATTCGGAGAGGCATATACACCAACAACTGCGAATGAGCCCCATTCTACGGCAACGAAACCCTGTCCTGTCTCAAGAAGAGTACAATGAGGATCTCCTTCGCCACCACTCCAGTAAATGGCAACGACGCTGTCAAGATCTTTGAAACTTCTGTGGTGCTCCGGAACGTACACAGGCTCTGAATCCACCGCCAGTGCAACTGAACCCTCTGCCAGCGTTTGCATAATCAGGTCTTGCGATGCGTAGCAGTGGTTCACATTGCATTGCAGAACTTTTGATGGGGTCATTGTGATGCCTACATGTCCTCCGGTGGACCTGCGTCCGGCTGAGACTGCGAAGTGGTTGTCTCACGATCCCTATTTTGGGCAAGAGAAGCCTGCTTCTTGCTCTTGCCTTTCGGGGGTTTGCACCCCTTGCTCCCCAGTCTATGATCTGATGGACATCTCAGATCTGTGCACACCGGGTAACTAGGTTTCAACGCTGTGCAACGGCTCGCTGTGTGGCCTGCTTCTCCACAGAAATAGCAACGGTTGCTTCTGTCTGCGGCATTTGGACATTGTCGACGCACGTGACCAGTTTCAAGACACCGGTAGCATTGCATCGGTCTAGCTTCCAGTACCTCTACCCGAGCAGCGACCCAGCCAATTTGGAGCCAGCGCGTCGTTGCTAATTTGCGTACCGCCGCAAGAGGGCATCTAACCCATACATTGCCGAGCGTTCGGGGCGGCCAACGAATGACAACCAATTTAACGTCAGTTGTGGAGCAACCTCCTTCCTTGGCGACAGCAGCTGCTACCTCTGGCGGAGTGATGGAGTCTTCGAGACCCATAACTCTGACTGAATATGTTGATACTTGGGTTTTAAGGGATTTATCGAATAAAAAACACGGACGACCAGGATATGTGGAAGAGTGTATATTGAAGAAGACTAAAATCTTAACTATAATTGCTAAGCGGAGCGCATTTGTTCCGATGAAAGCATCAGGCGTTTTACCATTAGATACTATGAAAACAATTTACGTATATTAACTTATATCTAGTATTGGGGAGGCCTATGTCCAGCAGTGGGCTGCAACAGGCAGATAATGATGACGATAATTAAATCTAAACACTGACCTCACCCATTTTCATGGGGCGTGCAATCTGCACTTCCATGTCCTTTAGTGCTTCCCTCATCCTGGTGGCCAGATTGTCGGCCTTCTTGGCCGACAATCTGGCCACCAGGATGACCAGACACTGTGAGAATCAGTGCACCAGTGACTGTCCGTTTGGTACCTACCGATGATATTTCGCAGTCAGACAGCTTGACACGTTGTCTGGCTCCTGCCATGACTGCGGAATAGGTGGTTTCTGAGCCCTCCGGAACTGTGACCGTAATGGCCGCTGACTTTGGAAGCCTAGCAGGCTTCTTCTTCCTCTTCTTATTCACCTGCTGGCCATCTTTCGGCTTAGAAACCAAATAAGAGGCAGGTTTTAAGGTGGATTTTGCGTTCGACCAACTTTCCGTTTTCCCCTGCTGTTGCGTCGATGTGGTCGGGGTTGGGCAGGAAACATCTTCCTTTGTTTTCTGGCTAGCAACACTTCGGCCTTTTTTGGAAGCTTTTCGTCGAGCAGCCTACCTACCTACTGCTTTTCGGCAGCAGCCTAGGTCGAGCGATACCTACTTATCTGTTTGCAGTAGTATAGCATATCAAACTCATTTGACTTGGCACCGACCTCAAATAAATCAGTAAGTATTGTAGCACGTTAAATTCAACGTCTTACTTTGAAGCTTTTATAAGTCAGTTTTATTTTCCTTAGAAAATGTTTCTTTATTTTTCTATTTTGAGTTTACATAATAGAAAGTACGTGAGAAACAATGTAAGTGCCTATTAAATTCAAGGGTTTCTCTCAATTTTCCTGGGATTCCATCATCAGATCCTGACATATTTTTTTTTATTATTATGAGATGGGTTAACTCTTGACCGGTCAAAGATGAGGTCGACGATGGAGCGAGTTAACCCAGAAAATGCCTATAAAGGCACTGGTACTCCCACGCACCGACGGAACACAGCAAGCTGTTTGGCGTCGGTCTTCGGTAGGAGGGTGGACATGATAACAGTATGACCACCTCTAAAGTAAACTCTTTTGAACAAAAAAAGAATTTTGAAAGTCGGTTCATAATGATAAACATACATAAAAAAGATACATAGTACCTCATCTTTTTTTGAAGTCGGTTAAACAAAAACAAAATAAAAATTACGAAGCATTTTGTCATCACATTAAGCGTATCTATCATTACACTCGTGATAATTTGAAAAAACTTATTTTATAAAACAAAATCTAGATGGCAGTACATGTATAACAAAAATCTATTATATCGCGATTCCAAGTGATAATACTAAAACCTGGCCCTTGTTACTTTTTGATCACCTAAAAATCCTCTATCGAGCTGACTAGGTTTCAAATTGCGATATCACATTCGGAAAAATTTCAATGGGGTTCGAAGAAAAACGATCACAGGTCGTTTTTTTCGAATCCCTTTGAAATCCATTTTTAAATTGAACATAGACCTGTACTTAAAAAAATTGTATGAAACAAAATGAACGCAATTTTGAATCTACAAAGAGGACACAACTGATGCGCGTCCTAAAAGGAAATAAGCAAGGCTTTACTTACCTTCTGCAATAAATGAATTATGAAATTTGGTGAGCATCAAACTTTTCTGGATTATGGTTTTACTGTTTTATTAATAGTTCTGGCCTTGTAAAAATAATATATTCAATCAAGATGCTTGATATTTTACTGCTTATTTGCAATGAATACAATTACTGATTTACTTAAGTAGTCGATTTCCTTTGCTATTTATTAGAACCACATAACGCCACAATAACGAGTTGCTGCTAAAATAGGTCTCCCAATCATAGGTTGAGGTGGTTTTAAGTAAAAAGCTGTGTTACTTCGTCTACACAGAAATAAAAGGAAGAGAACTGTCCAAACAACATAAATGACAATTTTCTTATACAAAACTAATGTGGCTATAAAATGTAAAAATTACCTACTACATGGTAAACATAAATAAAGGAAAAACAATATTTTCTTTACCTTACTAAACTACAATTAGGATAAAATTTAAAAAAGGCTTATAAAAATGCGATATTTTTGAAGAAAATTTTAAACATTACTTGACCGTATTTTTATAGACAAACTTAGTATGGTAAAAGAATTTTCAGAAATAATTCAGACATTGAGGCAGCAAAGAAACTTTAGTTACTGATGTTATTAATGTAGAACCATTTCATAATTTCAACCCGGTGGTTCTCGCTACTAGGTAAAAAATACCACAGAGTACTGTAATTTTACTGTATTTTTCTTTTTGAGCGCTCTGGCAACCCAAGATTCTAGGTACCTTAAGTTCGGGAGTTAACAAACCCGTACCCCTCGGGGCAATCAATTCGCGCGCGGCGCTTGTTGATGACGTACGGTTAAAGTTAAAATGGTTAAAAAATATCCGGTTGATTATCTCAATGTTGATCGTCTCAATGATTCTTAGTATATATAATTATTTTTCACATGTACAGTTGCGTTCTTTAATGGAGTCATAGTTAAACTACTTAGCGCGTTGCAATAGGGAATATGTTCCTATGAACATAGTTCAAACGATTTCTCACGCACACCAGCTTGTAGCCTCCTCTAAGAACATAATTTTGCTAAGCGACATCTCTTGGCTCCTCGGTGAAGTTTTTGTAGGACGCATTCACCCAACATTGCACTGTCCTCCACTCACCGCTGCTGTTGAGTCATATCAAACAATCGGTAATGTAAACATGACGAAGTGTATCTTTATTTTGTCGATCTTACTAGCGTTATGTATGGTCCAGCGGATAAGCACTGTCCTAGCAAGAAGAAAGGTTCAGGGGTTCTAATCCCAGCCGAGTAATTTCTTTTTGTAATTTATTTTTGTTTATTAAAGCATTAACAACTATTTTCACACATAATATAACATTAATAATAACAATGTTATATTATTGTATCAGTGATAAAGATCTCCGCTCTGTCGCTTCGTTTACGTTTCTGATCTTTGATCTAGCCTTTACAGTTTATTTTTTCCAGGTAGGTGTGGTGATCCAGATCTAAAACTACTACGCTCTGTCGCTACATTTACGTTTGAGATCTTTTGATCTAGCTTTCATTCAAAATATAAAATTTGAATCTAAGGACCTCATCGCAATAATTAATACATTATTGAATAACCAATGCATTATTTGAGATGAAAATGTGTTTTAACATACCCGTGCTCCAAGAAACTGTACCAGCAATATTGTCCACTAATATGAAAATAATCACTATTATTGTTACTTTTTAATTACCTACCTATTTACTTTTTCTTTATAAGTTCTTTTACGATCATAGACCTGATCATTTTGATCTACACATTCAAACAGATTAGAGAAACAAATGAAGTTTGTGAAACAGCCCCAGTCGTTACATGTCAGAAAGTTGTGTGGAGAATCAGAGCAGAAAAACCATCATCATGGGGAACTACTACCAAACACAATTCAATGCATAGTTTGCGGTCCGTCAAACTGTGGTAAAACAAATTTGGTGGTAGGTTTGCTGTTACACAAAAATGGATTGCGATATCGAAATTTGTATGTTTATTCAAAAACTTTCGATCAACCAAAATACGCATATCTTGAAAAAGTTTTAAAGTTAGTTCCGGAGGTATCATTTGAAAAATATCATGAGAATGATCAAGTGCTCCCTGTTACTAAAGCAGTAATAGTTTTTAATGATATTTCATGTGAAAATCAAAAAATAATGTTAGAGATTACTTCTCGATGGGTAGGCATAAAGCACATTGATAGTTTTTATTTGAATCAAACTTACACAAAAATTCCGAAGCAGCTAGTTCGAGACAACGCCAACATGATAGTCATTTTTAAGCAGGATGACATCAACATAAAGCACATTTATGATGAACATGTGAACACTGATATGCCTTGGATACAGTTTAAAACAATGTGTTCCAAAGTTTGGAGCACCCCATACGATTGTGTCGTTATCAACAAAGATTGTAGTATAGCAAATGGTTGTTATCGAAAGAACTTTAATACATTCATAGTTTTTGAGCAGTAACATATTTAAACAAAAGTGACTCGAGTACTGTATCAGTATCTTATTTAATTTGAAACCGTTCACTGCTATAACATGGATATTTCATTAAAACACAAATTGGTTGAAGCAGCTGATGGTATCAAGAAAAAAGTAAAAAAGATGAGAGAGATTGAAGAGTCCAATAAAAATACATTGGACATGGTTTTCAAACCTCTAAGTGAGCCCCTCAGTAAAATAGCAGAAAACCAAAATGTTATGGAAGTTAAAAACGATAACTTCTTCAATTTTGATCGTACTCTGAAAGGTAACAAAAATGAAGGAAGAAGGCGTGAAAAAGAAGACAAAGTTGAAAACGAACATGAGACATACAATAAAGTGAAAATGAAAAATATATTGAAAGTGAAAATGAAACATACAATGAAAGCGAAAGTGATGATGATACATTTAAAAGCTTTTCTGACAATAATACCTCTTCCTGGTCACTTTCTTTAGAAGTATTCCTAGATGTTCCTTTCAGTGTAAGGAATGAACGTGAAAAGCTAATGATGGGGAATTCTCGTGTTATAATAACTGACTCGAAAATTTGTGTTGGAAGTCAAATTTATGATAAAAGGCCTGGCTTGTATGAATAATTGTTTAAAAAGGTGCCTAATTTGGATGTTGTAACAGATGCTGACAAAAATAATTATAAATCGATGCTTTTAGAAACTAACGCACAACATCGAGACAATGATTTTAAGAAACCTATCAAAAGCAACAGAGGACGGATATATTTACAAATTATAAAACCCATCTTTAAAAGAAATCGTCAGCACTCTACCAGCCGGGCTAAGATAATCGCCACGACATATTATCTTACGCGCTATGTCATGGTCACGTGACACTTTCTCGCAATACCATTGGTCGAAACAGTCACGTGACCACGACATATCGCGTGAGATAATATGCCGTGGCGATTATCTTAGCCCTGCAGCACTGAGGATAGTAATCGTTCTTGCAAAGGTGCTGGATTACCGCAAATGATGAAAAAGCTTAAGAAAAATGTAGACTCGGTTTACTGAGATGTTCCTAATGAGTTAGTGGATAGACTTAAGTTTCTTATTGCATACCGACAAGCTGGAAATACTGGAGTAGACAATGAAATCATCTCAATCATAGAGGAGTTACGTGAAAGCGGTCTGATTAATCAATAAATACACGGCACTCTGCAAGCTTGTTTCAATTGCATATGATTCTTTGATCAGTATACACAAGGGTACTCCAACTATGAGTATAGACAAATTCGGTCATCACATATACAGAAAACTGTAGGCATCTGAGCCTGAGTTGTTGTTTCCTTCTAACCAAAATAATCTTAAACTAGAAAATGGAGCTTACAACTTAAATTCAGTACCGTTGACCGGACTAAGACCATCTCAGGCGCCTGACGATACTGTCTCTAAAGACTACGTTGACACTAATATGGCAAATTATTATACCAAAACCGATTTACACTCTCTAATTGATCAATTGCAGTTAAATAGAAAAGAAAATATTGAAAAAATTGTTACACCTATAATAAAACCGGCTTTCGAAAAATTTACTTCTCAGTTTGCAACTAAAAGTCAAAATGATAAGGCAAAGAATTGTTGAGGAACTGCACAAATCTGCTCGAAAAAACTTTTTCAGACGTTCAGTTGTTTTGAAGGGAATTGATGATCTTTGGCAAGCTGATTTAATTGACATAAAGCACATAGATAAATGTAATAGAGGTTTCAAATATATTCTCGTAGTAATCGACTGCTTTTCAAAATACGCTTGGGTAGTGCCTCTTAAATCCAAGACTAAAATTTATGTTACAAATGCTTTTGAAAAGGTGTTGCAAGAAAGTCTTCGTTGTCCGAAAAACCTACAAACAGATCAGGGTACAGAATTTTATAACAACGTGTTCAATAAATTGACTAAGTCATACGATATTAATCATTACTCAACATTTTTAACAAAGAAAGCATCAATTGTAGAAAGGCTCATCAGAACTCTGTTAGGCGAAACATGACGTGAACGATTCGAATGAACTCCGAGAGCGCTCAAACATAGTTTCTGAACGCAATATATTGAGTAAGAACAAATTATATAAACGTTTCAGTTTTAATGGAAGTTACAAGTGAGTAGGACCTAGTTAATGAATATAACAACACTGTACATTGAACTATTCAGTTTCGACCAATTGACGTAAGTTCCGCTAGTGAAAATTTCGTAAAAAAAATATTCTCGCTTCGTACAGTAAAAGAAAAGTTAAATTGAAACCTAAGTTTGCAGTCGGCGATTATGTCCGCGTGAGTAAGTATAAAACTGTTTTGAAAAAGGATACACCCCAAACTGGTCAACGGAAATATTCAAAATCAAAAATATCAACAACTGTTGTAAATAATGATATCAAAATAGCACATAGAGACATCTTTCGGCGATTATGTGAACTAAACTGTTAATGTCAAGTGTTCAACCCTTTTACTTTTGAAGGAGAAAACAGAAAATAAGAAACAAAGTAACGCTTTCAACGTTGTTTTTCTCAGTGGCGTATTCAGTAAAAGTGACTTTTATATCAACTCGGGCGCAAGCGTGCACATGACGCCGAATGAATGTTGATTGAATATTGCAGTGCCCTTACAGGGTTTCATGTTAGGGCACTGCAATAGCAATAAAGAATTGAATTGAATACATGAAGGCAATAAAGAATTGAATTGAATTGAAAAATCCAAAATACTCATCAAGATTACCAGAAATCATTGTCGCCAATAAGACGAAAGTTCCCGTTTTATGTTCAGGAGACATAAAAATAACAACGAGCTACAATAACGACATAACTGTGCAGAATGCGTTGTGCGTACCAAGTCTCACGACTAACCTCTTGTCGGTGAGCAAGTTAATTAAAAATGGGAACAGCGTCGTATTTGAACACAATAAGTGTCTTATAAGAAACAAATTGGACGAGTTAGTGGCAATAGCTGACCTGGTTGATGGAGTATATAAGTTAAGAGTACAAACACAGAATTGTTTATTGACAGTCAGTGGAGATACATGGCACAGACGGCTAGGTCACATTAATAGCAAGGATATGAACAAAATGAAGAAGTGTGGATTGGTAGAAGGACTTGATTATGCTGATGGGTTCGAAACAAGCAAATCCAGCTGTCAAATATGCTGCGAAGGAAAGCAATCAAGATTTCCATTCAGTAATCATGGATCACGTGCTACAGAGACTCTTTAGATAGTTCATTCAGATGTCTGTGGACCCATGGAGACCGTGTCTATAGGCGGTGCGCGATATTTCTTAATATTTGTTGATGACTTCACCAGGATGATATTTATTTACTTCCTGAAGACCAAAAGTGAAGTGTTAAATTATTTCAAAGAATTCAAATCTATGGCAGAGAATGTTCAGAATAAGAAAATTAAAATCTTGCGTTCAGACAATGCCTGTGAGTACTGCAGCAATAAATTTCAAAATTTCTTAAAGAAAGAAGGAATCATACATCAAAAAACAAACCCTTACAAACCCTTACACACCTGAACAGAACGGACTGAGTGTAAGATCGAACCGAACAATAGTGGAGAAAGCTAGATGCTTACTTTTCGAAGCAGGTCTTGAAAAAAAATTTTGGGCAGAAGCTGCTAACACAGCTGTCTACTTAAAAAATAGATCAGTAGCTTCAGGTATTGAAAAGACTCCATATTAGGCTTGGACCAACAAGAAACCAGATTTACAGTATATACGCATATTTGGAAGTCCCGTAATGGTGCACATACCGAAGGAAAAGAGAATCAAGTGGGATGAAAAATCAAAGATGCATATATTAGTAGGTTTCATTGATAACATCAAAGGTTACAGAATTTATGATCCGGTTAAAAGGAATGTAAGCACGAGTAGAGATGTTGTGATTATGAAAAGGCAAGAAGTATACAAACTGTAACTGTTCCTGTATAAACTACAGATTCAGTGGGAGAATTGCTGCAGGAATTTGCGCTAAAGACAGAACCTTCTCATGATCAGTCAAGTTCCAGTGAGTGTAAATTTTTGGAAAGCCTAGATGATTTTTTAAATAAAGAAGAAGTACCTAATGTAGAAAAAGAAGTATTGTTCCTCAGACAAACTATGAAGAACCAAAGAAAAGGCTAAGAAAAAAAACAGAAAGGTATGGATATGCAAATTTGAGTATAACACATATAGGAGAAGATGAACTGACTTATGAGGAAGCTATCAGTAGTCCTGAGAAACAACAGTGGTTGCAGGCGATGGCAGATGAGCTCCAGTCATTCAACGACAACCAAGCGTGGGAGATTGTCGATGCTCCAGATAGTGCTAGTGTGGTGCAGTGCAAGTGGGTCTTAAAAAAGAAAATTGATTGTGATAACAAAGTGAGACATCGTGCTAGACTGGTTGCAAAAGGCTTCACGCAGAAGGCCGGTGTGGACTTTCAGGAAACTTTTTCACCTGTGATTAGGCACTCCACCTTGCGGTTACTGTTTGCTTTGAGTCTGCAACTAGATATGCAAATTACTCACCTAGACGTCACAACAGCCTTTCTTAATAGTTATTTAAAAGAAAGCATCTTTATGCATTTGCCAGAAGGATTTACTGTTAAAGATTCTAATAAAGTACTAAAATTAAAAAAGGCTGTTTATGGTCTCAAACAATCATCCTTAGCTTGGTACCAAAGAGTAGATGAGACATTATGTAATTTAGGGTACAGTAGATGTAAACTTGAACCTTGTGTTTTTATAAAAAATCATAATAACAATAAGAAAACTATTGTTGGTATTTATGTGGACGATTTTATAATTTTTTCAAACAAAGAAACATAAACTAAGTGTCTAATAGAAGCATTGAGTCAGAAATTTAAGATAAAAAATTTGGGTCAAGTTAAACAGTATTTGGGTATGAGAATTAATATAAATAAAAATGTTATTACAATAGATCAGGAGAATTTTATTGAACGGTTGGCAAATAAGTTTAATATGACTGATTGTAATTTAGCAAACACAGCCATAGAATGTAAATTAAACATAGAGAAATCTAATATTTGTGATAGTAACTTACCTTTTCAAAGACTAATAGGTAGCTTGATGTATTTAGCGGTCTTGACACGACCATATATTGCATACTCAGTAAGTTATCTTAGTCAATTTAATAATTGCTATTCACAATTGCATTGGAATTATGCCAAGAGAATTTTAAAGTATTTGTTGAAAACAAAAAAATATTGCTTAAGATATTCCAAAGAGGGAGCAGAACTGGTTGGTTTTGTGGATGCAGATTGGGCTAGTGATGCTATTGATAGACGTTCATACACAGGTTTTTGTTTTTTAAAATCTGGATCTGCTATCTATTGGGAAAGTAAAAAGCAAAGAACCGTAGCTCTCAGTAGTTGTGAGGCAGAGTACATGGCCTTGGCAGAAGCATGCAAAGAAGCTTTATATTTACAGAATTTAGAATGTGAATTGATAGGTTGTTGCAATAAGATTGTTTTTTATAACGATAATCAGAGTGCATTAAAGACGGCAAGTAACCATTATTCTCATAAACGTTCAAAAGATATTGATGTTAGGTATAATTTTATCAGAGATGTAATTAACAGTAATAAGATTGAGACAATGTATCTGCCAACTTCTAGTATGCCTGCGGATCTACTAACTAAAGGATTGTCAGGAATGAAACACTATGAGTTCATGGAAACCTTTGGTATTGTTCAAAAATAAATCAATTATTTATTTTTACAAAAATTTATAGTGTACAAGTTTATTTGATATTTTGATATAGTGGGGGTGTTGTAAATAATGATATCAAAATAGCACATAGAGACATCTGTCGGCGATGATGTGAACTAAACTGTTAATGTCAAGTGTTCAACCCTTTAAAAAAAAATAGTCAGTCGTTATCCAGCAACAACGTGTTTTACTTATAGGCTATTCTCATAACTTATAACTTATTACTATTCCCATAACTTATAACTTAGAAGATCAACGCCATTAAAACATTATTGGTACTTTCTATGAACAAGAACTGTTGAAATCATTCTATCCTAAAGTTTACCTCATCGAGAAGGTTATAAAAAAACGGGGAAACAAAGTTTACGTAAAGTGGTTAGGGTTCAGTAATTCTGAAAATAGTTGGATTGATAAAAAGGCCATGGTCAATTAGTTAAGGGTATAAATGTATAGAGTGCTTTGTAGTATTTTCATTTTAATTAAAGTGATGCAAGGAGGTGGACTTGTTAACAATTTAATAAATAATCTTCCGTTCGAGATACATTTGCCAGGCTATAATTACTGTGGTCCGGGAACGAGACTGCGTGAACGCTTGCAAAGAGGTGATCGTGGAATAAACGGATTGGATGAAGCTTGTAAACAGCACTATATAGCATATTTGATACATTCCGATTTACCCAATCGCCACGCAGCAGACTTAAACTTATTTAATATGGCTAAGAAAAGGATGAACGCATCAGATGCTGGGAAGGGAGAGAAACTTGCCTCGTGGTTAGTTAGCAAAGTTATGAAAGCAAAGTTGAAAACAGGTTCGGGTGTGCGATCATCGTTTAAAAAGTTGGTGTCTAAAATTCGATCTCAGATTAAAAAGCTAAAATGCAAGGATTCCAAGACTTTGATAAAGCACGCATACCAGTGTGCTAAAAAGCTTTTCTCAAAAACTCATTCCATATCTTTGCCTCGTGTAATACCATTACCGAAAAGTGGTGGCATCTTACCGCTTATTCCAATTTTTGCCGGACTGTCAGCAGTCGGCGCTTTAGCTGGTGGTGCAGCTGGAATAGCTAAAAGTGTGAATGACTACAAATTTGCTCAGAAAAATTTACTCTAAAATGAACGGCACAACAGAGTAATGGAATCAGTCGCATTAGGAAAAGGCGTGTATTTAAAACCATACAAAAAAGGAAGCGGATTGTTTTTAAGCTGTTCAAAAAATTTATATAAGAGCTACCTCAACGTGCCTTAACAGATTTCTATATAATGCAGTTTGCTAAGACCGTGAGTATACCATATTTTCGCGGAGTGTTTTTTAGGGATCAACTGCCTAGAAAACCAAAAGCTCTAGAATGTGGTATACTTAATTTAGATGAATCTGCCAACGAAGGAACGCATTGGGTAGCATATGCGAAACTTAACAGATATTGTGAATATTTTGATAGTTATGGGGATTTGAAACCTCCTTTAGAGTTTGTAAGCTATATGACAAACTGTGAAATATTTTATAATTATACTAGGTTCCAAAAGTTCAATACTGTAGTCTGCGGTCACTTATGTTTGAAATTCTTATGTGATTTTTGGAATAAAATATAAAATGTTTACCGCTGTTTTATTAACATCATTAGTAAAATGTCATTCGCACTCTCCATTACGGGTAATACAACGTTACTGTCATCCTACTACACACCAACACTTCAATTGGTTGGTGAATATGAGTGCGCTTTGTTGCATCTATCAACATTCAACTCGATTCCCAACGTAGATCAAAAAAATAACAAGTTACATTACGGTGATGGTGAAGTTATCGAAATACCTGAAGGAGCATATGAACTTTCCGATCTAAACGCATATATTATTAGACAAATGAAAAATATAAGTTTTGTTTTGGAATGCAACAATAATACGTTGCAAACGTACATATTTTGTTCAAAAGCTATAGATTTTTCAAAAGAAAATTCTATTGGAAACCTTTTAGGATTCGGCTCGCGGAAACTTGAAGCAAATAAAATGCATGTGTCTAATTTGCCAGTCAACATTCTGTCGACAACCATTGTGTGGGTCGAATGTGACATAGTAAGCGGTTCATTTGTAAACGGTGAACCTAGCCACATCATTTATGAATTCGCGCTTAATGTGCCACCTGGCTATAGGATCATAGAAATACCTAAAAACATCATCTACTTTCCAGTTAACCAAAACAGTATCAGTTGTATTAACATAAGACTTTTAGATGCGAATAATCATCTAATCAATTCACGTGGGGAGCAAATACAACTATACTTGCATTTGAAGAAAAAATGATTGATCACAATAAATACACACATCCATCTAAAAAATGTCCCAGTCGCATTCAGTCAACAACGAGCCTAAGACAGCTAAGAACAAACGGAAATAAAAAATTGACAAAAGAAAACATTAAATTTCTGAAGTTAATTGGTAAAATGAGTATTTAAGATATAATTTCAGCACCTGGATATGACAACACGATTGATAGAATCGAGTATCACTCGTACAAGCCATATGTGGCAAGCTTCAATAGAAATGATGAAATCAGGATTCCAATTAATCAACACGATTTGTACATACTCCCCAGTGCGGCGAGCACGTTGTATGTTGAGGGAACAGTAAAAATATTTAAAAAAGAACCTGCAGCAGGTAGGCAAAAAGTGTCATCAATTCAGTTCACGAACAATACGCTAATGTTTTTCTTTCAAGATATTAGATATGAACTCAACGGTGTTGAAATTGATAAGATCAAAAATGCTGGTATTACCACCACTATCAAGTCGTTGTTATCAATGAACACCAGAGAGTCGCTAAAAGCGAAGGCTTGGGGTTGGGATATCAATGGCACTAAAGGTAATGGAACTTTTTGCGTATCGATACCTCTCAGCAATATCTTGGGATTTGCTGAAGATTTCAGAAAAGTGATAATCAATTGTAAACTTGAACTGATTCCATTGCGGAGCAATACAAACTTGAATGCAGTGACATTCAATACCGGTAAAGAAATGGAGGACGTAGAAATAAATAAAATAGTTTGGAGAGTTCCGCATGTAAAAGTTTCTAATAAAGAGAAAATTAATCTTCTAAAAGTTTTGAATAATGACCGCACATTGCAGCTAGTATTTCGGAATTGGGATTTGTATAAGTACCCTTCATTGCCAAAGACTAGAAAACATACATGGTCCATCAAGACAGCGTCTCAAGTAGAAAAACCTAGATATGTTGTAATCGGTTTGCAGACCAATAGAAAAAACATGTCAGATAAAGATATGTCAAAATTTGATCACTGTGATATACGCGATGTTCGTGTATACCTAAATTCAACATATTTTCTATACGAGAACTTGAATGCCAGCTTTACCGAAAATAGGATCGCTTTATTATACGAGCAATATGCTAACTTTCAGCAATCGTATTACGGACGCCGAGCTGAACCTTTGTTATCAGTAAAAGATTTCAAGGAACGAACACCATTATTTGTGATTGAATGTTCCAGACAAATTGATAACTTGAAACCAGGTACAGTGGTAGATGTTCGAGTGGAACTAGAGACAGACACTGAAATACCTGATCAAACGACAGCCTACTGTCTCATATTAAACGATTGTATCGTGCAGTACAAACCATTGAGTAGCATTGTGAAAAAAGTATCATGAATGCTGAAATCATTATTGTAGACCTTCAAGGTTTCAAAGCTTATAAAAATGAATTTATCGTTAAAGAATTAGCTATTGCAACCACAGAATATACACAAATTTTCTTAGTGAAGCCACCGTATCCTTTCAAAACTCTTTCTACTGAAGAAAGAAAACCAGTGCTGTGGTTGGAAAGGAATAGAGGTTTACTTTGGCGTGAGGGATTCATTGACTATTTTGAGTTTCATAGAGTGATCGTTCCGTATTTGGTGAACAAGAAAATAATTACTAAAGGAAACGAGAAGATATAGTGGTTAACAAAAATGTGTTCCAATTGTGAAATAATCGATGTTGGTGAAAAGGGGTGTCCTAATTTTACAACTTTGCATAAGTTTAGTAATGACAACTTAACTTGTCCTAATCATAGTAATTTGCATAAAAAAATGGTACTATGAAAATGATATGCATCAATTTAATTTATTTTAATGTTTTAACCCTTACTAGATTTTTTTATTTATTTAGGGTATTATTTAGGGTTTTGTATATAGTTTTGTAAGTATAAAAGAGAATTTGAAAATAAAAAAGTGCTTAAATTTAAATAATGTTTTATTTAAATCTGTTTCAACAGAAAATACACATGAGATAAAACAATATAATTGATTAAATATAAAGAACAGTACATAGTACAATTACTTAGAATAATTTTGTGGAATCACTTGACCACAAACTCAGGAGATTTGGGATTTTCAAATCAAATACGTTTTAACTTTCGAACACTCGAATATATTTGCAACAAATTACACTTCACACTTTCAGCATAACTTCCTTTAACAATTCTTTACGCTTCAACATCTAACAGCAGACTGACTCCAAATTCTCAAGCGCCACAATTTATACTTAACTTCTCCTACCCTTACCCTACCACTACCGTCTCATTGGGTGGCGTGCTGCATGCCTATTGGTCGACAGCCGGGTGGGCACGCCAGCCAATAAGAATGATTGAAATTAGGCGCGATTACACCACTACCGTCTTATTGGGTGGCGTGCTGCATGCCTATTGGTCGACAGCCGGGTGGGCACGCCAGCCAATAAGAATGATTGAAATTAGGCGCGATTACAATTTAATAAAACATAATAACAGAAATTTGAACTTAGCAACACATTATTGCATACAGACTACAGAGTATTCGTAAATAACTTTCTTGACATTTTGTCCACCAGCTCCTCAGTAGCCTCCATAACACTGTCGACAGCATCAGTCACCACATATTGAGCACTTATGACATCTCCTTCTCGTGATTCTTCTAGATTTAAATCTTGAAACGGTAAAGATGTAAGGTCGAACACCTTAATTTTAAGCAGACGGAGCCCCTTTTTTTCATTTTTCACTTTAACATGAAGTACTCATCTTCTTCTCCACCGTTTTTTATTCTGGATGGCCTGGGTACTGCGGTTGACAGTTTCTCTCTTCTTTTTGTTAGCCAATTCAGGATAATCTTCGCTGAAGTTTCGCAAGGGGTCTTGAGCGTCGCTGAGGAAGGCGTTAGAATTAAACATGTCTTCGTTTAGGATTGAGAGTGACATGCTGATTGCTTCAGTATTAGCGAGAGACGAGTGCTTTGCGCAAAACACTCACGATGAATAATGACGATTTAGAACATGAGAAGAGTATTGGCGCTTAAAGGATTGCATGACATGCAGGTGTCTGCGAACATGCAGCGACATGTTGTTAGTGTGTTTTTCTAAATCATTTTATAATATTGAAACTTGTTTCATCTTGTTCAAATTGTATCAATAACATTTTTGTAACCCAAGAGTGCAGGTATGAAATCATGTTCCAACTTGTCTAAATATACTTACTTCATAATTAATAGGTACAGTCTATTCTCTCACTTAAGTATCCACCCATGTCTCTTGTCTGCTGGTGATAAGGTTCAAATTAGAATTAACTTTGGCCTTTAACTTTAGCATTGAGTGTACTAAGAATTTAAACGCTCAGAGTCTTGCTAATCTCAACCGGTCATTGAAGGTAAGTACCGAACTCAGAAGCAGGGAATCTGTGAGGTGACCAATGCTATATTAAGAAGAAGGCCTTGAATTTGTAGAAGTGAGTAGGTAGGTTTATATTAAATAAAACAGAAGGTAAACAGTTAGATATGTAAGGTTTCTTTACATATTTTAGCAATTTTTGCACTTTTTAAAAATATTTTTGAGTGTTTAACTTAATTTGAATAGTTCGGTGAATGACTTTTTCCGGTACAACTACTGACAGACAAAACAGTAGCAAAGTTTAGTGGCTAACTTCATGCGAAATTCAAAAAGGGAAGGGGAGTTTGGCTGACGGGGACATTCGTTGCCTGGCAGTTGAGGAGAGTAGTCGTGTCCTTAGAAAGTGTAGTTTACGGAAGTGTCTATTAAAATAGTGAGATCTAAAATATAATTAAATTGTACATTACCATGAAGAGGAAATATACGTTTTAAGAGGACTGGTGTTTCCTTTGGATTGATGTTCGTTCTACACCTCAGAAGCGGGGATGGACACCCCGCTTCTGAGGTGTAGAACGAACATCAATCCACGCATAAACGCGCAAGTAACACGCCTTAATTCTTTTAAAGGAAACCCTTTTGATGTAGATATTTAATGGTTAATTAGATACAACGGCAATAACCGATCTATCATAAAAGGGAATCGTTATGAAGGTAGATGGTTAACTATTTTAAGTTATTTTTAAAATTCTATATTTTGGCACAGCAAATTTTTACACCTATTATGTGCAATTGGTAGAATAGTCCTTCTTTTACATAGAATGACGTCATCGAAGTCGTGAGATACCGACTCGGTACCTGGGAATTTATTTATACACATAATAATTGTGAGTGCTTTGAATTTTTCTCTCTACCTACATTCAATCTATGATCGAGAACAAAACTGTAACCGACGGAATCAAATATGGTGGCACCGGATTACTCAAACTCTGTGTAGGGGTTTCTTAAAGGGGGTTCGAAATTTGATTATTTTTGCGCTAGGAGTAGCTGTTTTGAAGATATGACTACTTTTATGAATTCCTTATATATTTTGATTGTTTTTTTTTCTTTAGTTTGAATTTTGTTTTTTTTTTTTGTTCTACATTGAATACATTCGTAACGTAAATGTAATTATATAAGCAGTTAGAATGGAGGTATGCGTTTTTTTTTGTGAGTTTCAGAACGTTCGCAACGGCTGGAACGGGGTCTGGAGAGAGCGCGAGATGGCGGGCATCGGAGGCAGCGGAGCGGGCGGCGTGGTAAGCGGAGCGAGCGGCGTGGTTAGCGGAGCGAGCGGCGTGGTCGACGGAGCGAGCAGCGTGGTCGACGGAGCGAGCGGCGTGGTAAACGGAGCGAGCAGCTTGGTCAACGGAGCGAGCAGCGTGGTCAACGGAGCGAGCAGCGTAGTCAGCGGAGCGAGCGGCGTGGTCGGCGGAGCGAGCAGCGTGGTCTAAGCAGCGATGGCGCTAGGCTGGAGGGACGCAACGCGCGGGACTCTGCGAGCGCCGGACACCAGGATAAAAGGTCATGTAGCCCTTAATTTTTCAACTAATGACTTATTACAAATTGCAAAGTCTATAAAAGATTTGCTACCATCTCAGCCGTCAAATTCGATCAATAAATGTGCATCGGTTTATGGCTGGAATGAGAAGACGACCGTCCATTTATCATAAAAAATTAACGGGACTCGCTAAGACTTGGTATGAGAGTTTGAATTGATCGACGGGTCCTGGGTTCGATTCCCAGTCGGGGCAAATATTCGTGTAAAAAGAAAATTATGTTCTCGGGTCATGGGTGTTTGTTTGTTTTTATGTATATTCAGAGAGACCCACGACACAAGGGAAAACCTTGATGTGGGCCCTGAGTGTGTAGCGTTTATTTATTTAACTTTTGTTAGATATTTTCTCTTTTAAATCAGTGTAAAATAACGGGTAGGCACGAATCATCCACAGTATCGGCGATCGAAAAAAAAATAGGTTAAGCACACTAGATTTACGATGCGTTAAACCAGATCAACTTTTGAATTTTTACTTACGCAGAAGCCTAATTTAAAGCACAAATCTGGAGCCACTTCTGAAAGTAGGTCCAACAATAGACAGAAGAACCAGGCCTATATAGTTATAACTGCAAAGAAGCTGGCCATATTCCAACTGTCCCAAACCTCTAGTCAAGTGTACCCAATGTCAGAAGATAGAACACACTACCGAAACCTGTCGAGTTTAAGGCATCTGAATCGACGAAGGTTTCCACAATCGCCAAAATTCAAGGTCGAAATAGATTTATTTCATGGATTTTCCTTTATAAATATGAGACGGGTTAACTCTTGACCACGATCATAGATGAGGTCGACGATGGAATATTCAGGATGTTACCTAAAATAGGTCAAGTTACAATAAAAGATTTAAATACATTCATACATATTCGTTCTACTGACTCTACTCCTAAGGTCATTTTTCCCAGAGAAGAATAGGCAAGAGCGCTCTTATTAGTGCTCTTAGCAAGAGCGCTCTTATTACAAGCCTCATTTTCAAATTTTGACTAAATCTGAAATAACTCTAGAGTTAAGTAGTTTATTCCCATGGCTGCAAAATTATTTGCATTTCAAGTTCTAGTCCAAATGAAATATAGTTAACATTGACGGCACAATCCTGGAGAAGCATTTATAGATTAACGTAGGGAAAAAACGTTGATTAAACAAATAAGTTTCGCGAAACAGGGTGTTTAACACGACAGTGTTCCTCTAATGATGAAAGGTTGTGGTTATAACCTTGTAAGGTCACTTGGATCAGATTTGTGTCTGTCGATTGACGGTGCTGGTGCAACGGTTTCGTGTTTGTCCCAAAACGTTGCTCGAAAAGCCAATGCTGATCGGAAAACCAAGTTGCAGTTTTTGAATGTCGGTGTCAAAATGCCAGGCTCATTATTAGAATAGATCGTTTATTTCTACATTATCGATTTCATAATTACAATGGATGTCAAAAAGTAATAAAAATAACACTCCCGTCAAAAATTAAAATAAAAATGTATCGGCAAGGGTGACGAAAGGTTGAATCGAATTATGATGGTGGGACACAGTAAGCTTTTCGGTATGACAAGCGTTAGAGCAGCGACCGAAACCCCTTTTTCTGGCAGCTTAAGGTTAGATACGAAGATTGTAAGGAAACCGAACGATCAGTATTTTGTAGTAGTATACACGGTCAAAAATGTTTCCTTTTCTGTAACAGTAACTCCATGCTCTAAACCGCGTAAGCTTCAGGAGAACTTTGTATTTCCTTGGGCTAAGAAACTGAAGTATATACATAGGACTTAAGAGATCAGCCAAACTGTTAGAACTTCTTCAACGCTATGACCGACTCTGAAACGCAAAATCCAGTAAAATCTATATTCCACTTACGTTGAGTTGTTTCCCTCACTATTGTTGCTTTACACGTTATATACATAGATTAAACGACTTGACAACCCTTACTCTCAAATATATATATTTCATCTAGGTTCATAAATTTAGAGTAACTTAATTTAATTTGTACCAGTTAGCTTCCTCTGATTCATTAGCCTAGAATATGTGCTGTATTGGGTTGGCCTTGTGTGCCGCTTTAGGAAGGCCTTGTGTGCTGCATTGGGTTGGCCTTGTGTGCCGCCTTAGGAAGGCCTTGTGTGCCGCTTTAGGCTGGCCCTGTGTGCCGTATTTAGCTGGCCCTGTGCGCCAAAGTGAGACTGGCCCTGTGTGCCGTAGTTAGTCGGCCCTGTGTGCCAAAGTTAGACTGGCCCAGTGTGCCGTAGATAGACTATCCCTGTATAACCAGCATGACCCTTCTTTACATATAAACCCTGTCGGGCATTGCAACAATGGAACAGCAGGCGGACTGGTATTTTTGTTAATTTAATTGTTTTATTTATTAATTTGTGCCTAATGCTAGAAAAGTATATCTATGCTTTTGCCATCGCTATGCTAACCGTTTTTCTGACTCCCGCATACAAAGGTCCGTATCGTGTAGTAAAAGTTATAGGTAACAATTGGTACAAGGTTGCTCCTACATCTGGATTTAAAGGGATGAAAAATAAACGTACGACCATGGTTGCCACTGAGAGAATGCAGTCGTGGATACATATAGCGGCACTAGAGGTCAATGATAATGTGGACGAAGTCGATACTGTAGATGAAGAAGTTGCCTATTATAAGTGAGGAATTTTTACTCTAGTTGATTTATACTTGTGTCTATTATATTTTTTTGTTTAAAGTTGGAATATGATGCTTAGTCCACTTATGTATTTGTTTCAGGTCATTGGCGGATGTTGAAAGGATAAGGCTACCGTCTGGCCTGGGACAAATACACAAATATAACGGATTGGATGGATAATTTGATAGATAATTTGATGGATAATTTGATGGATAATTTGATTTATAATTTGATGGGTAATTTGATGGATAATTTGATGGATAATTTGATTGATAATTTGATCGATAATTGGATGGATAATTGGATGGTTAATCGGATCGTTAATTGGATGGTTAATCAGATGGTTAACCAGATGGTTAATCTGATGGTTAATCGGATGGTTAATCGGATGGTTAATCGGATAGTTGATTGGATAGTCACTTGGATGGATAATTTAATGGACAAATAGATGGATAATTTGGATATATATCGGATGGATAACTTGATGGATAAATCGGTTAGATATCCGAATAGTTAATCGGATACTCACAAATAATCGGTTTAAAACGGAACAATAGATATGAAAATAATTTAAAAGTACCTTTTTCCAAATTGAACATAGTTACATCAGGACCTCACATAATGTTAATTAAAATTTACAACCACATTCCAAATTACATCAAAAAAAATATAAAATACAATTATTTAACAATCTTTTAAAATCTTACCTTGTAGCTAAGCCTTTTACAATTTGAACGAGTTTTTCGAAGATAAATACTTGGATAAACACTTAATAACTTAACCACTAAAGTACTTCTGCTCTTTCTTTTGATAACAATAACGTGTTATTTGAAAATGTTAATTATAATAAATAAATACTTGAAATGTTAATAATTTACATTAAATTGAATTGTATAAATATTATTTCAAACTTAACATAGCTAGTCGCTCTTCTCCTTATATTGCTGTGCCCCCATGGGGCGTCACATCAGACTTATTGTTATTGTGTTGTAAGATCTTTTAAGAATTTTTTGTGACTTGCAATAAAGAAATTGAAATTGAAGGAAATGGATAGATATTTTGATAAATAAATAGCTATAACTGTACCTATTTGAGTATCAAGTAGTTTATGATCTTTTGTAATTTAATTCCAAAAATATATACTTTTTCTTACGTTGTATATTCACAAACAAAATTATCATTAACAGCTAGTCACCTCATCATAATTATGGTTGGATATGTCAGTATTTGTTTTGTAAATTGATTAAAAATTGTGGTTGGATTAGATTTTGCACTTAGTTAAGTAGCGGTAATTTATCTAAGCTATTAAATTGTAAAATTTTGTTCGTCTATACAACATTCTACGTTAAGATAAGTTGAGATTGTATTATTAGATTGCTATTTTTATTCATTGCTATTTATTGTTGGACTGTTTTTGAAGTGAAAACTTCTTAAACGGCGTTGTGCACTTTGAATTATGGGTAGAAACCCGAACAGATGGCAGCCCTATGGCAAAATTATCTCTGTGACAGATGTCAATGATTATTCCCACATAGTGCTATAGACTTCTTTACTGAATTGAAAGTAGATAGTTTGGTCGAGTGGAAAAATTGCCAGATTGTAAGCAACAGGTCGAGGGTTCGAATCCTGAGAGAATAACGGACTCTTTTGTGTATTTTGTTTTATTTTCATATTAATGCACAACGTTAATGTTCTAGTTTTCACTTCTGCTGGCAGTCTCGGAGTGCAACCCGTTGTTTTTTTTTATATTATTACGTAAGTAGAAAACGTAACTAACATCAAATATATATACTTTTGATATGTACTTGGACAATTCAAAATATTTGTTAGAAAATAATAATTAGCTAAAGTACAGGGATGTCCTAATCAGCCAAGTGTAAGGTTTACAACGGTGCGTGTATGAGGTCATACACGTTATCAGGATGGTCGAGTGTAAGGTATCGTTACATATTTTAGCAATTTTTGCACTTTTAAAAAATATTTTTGAGTGTTTAACCTTAATTGAATAGTTCGGTGAATGACTTTTTCCGGTACAACTACTGACAGACAAAACAGCAGCAAAGTTTAGTGGCTAACTTCATGCGAAATTCAAAAAGGGAAGGGGAGTTTGGCTGACGGGGACATTCGTTGCCTGGCAGTTGAGGAGAGTAGTCGTGTCCTTAGAAAGTGTAGTTTACGGAAGTGTCCGTTAAAATAGTGAGATCTAAAATATAATTAAATTGTACATTACCATGAAGAGGAAATATACGTTCAAAGAGGACTGGTGTTTCCTTTGGATTGATGTTCGTTCTACAGATACATAGTTTATTTATTTCAGAATACTTACTAATTTATCTTATCTTTACTTACAAATCATTACATTTAAAAACATACACGATAAAAACTAAATTAAGTTTATGGCATGTACGCACATCAGTGTGTACTTAATTCTTTAAATTAAAATTAAATAATTAATTAATTACTTTCAAAACGTCTTTAAAAAATAATCAAAAACTCCTTATTAAATTATGGGTAAGACGCTCACATAGTTATTCATAGTTTATGGGGTAAATTATAATAATGACCATAAGAAACCGTATTAACATTATCCTCCAAAATAAATCGCTTGTCATCTTTACCAGACAACGCGACTTTGTTTTGCTCTCTTGTAAACATATTGTGATGTTTTATTGTTTTAAAGTGATCATTTTTTCTCCTAAGCTCTGAACCGGTCGTAAGAATATTATAGTAATCATCAAATCTCAACTGTTTAGTGACAGGTTATTTACGCCCTTTGCTTTTTTTATCTCTGTTTCACTTGTTTTTATGCTGTACAGCTTTGGCCGCAAGCCTACAAATTCCAGTAGAATTTTACCATCTAATTCATGTTTAAAAAAGCCAGGAACTTTTTTATTTTTTTGAGCAATACTTAAACGATTATCGTTCGGAAAGTCGCTCGTGTCAAAATAATTCTGAAAATTGTTCTTCAGATCACAATAGAAATCATCAGTTTGGATAGAATAAAGAAGGCTATCAGTATCTGTATAACAAAGACACAATTTGTCTTTGTAGAATTTTTTCATCACTGAATAGTGAAAGTTATACATATGACTTTTCGACAGTTCGAGGACAGTGAAACCGATGTATATTTGTTTGTCCAAGAGAACGTTTTCACGCTTTAATTGTATTGCCACCAAATTCTCATTAAACACTGCTGAACTGTGAAAATTTGGTCGTGCTATGAGCTGCTCCGCGCCTAAAAGCTTATTTGTCTTATTATTGTTATCATTCCATCTTGTTACCAGTCTAACATTAACTCTGCGTTCTGTGTCCTCCAATGTCTTACCAAAATGCAATTGATCAAGAGTTTGAAAAAATCTTGTTCAAAAGGAGAATCTGTTTTTTGACGTAAATCAGTGTTAAGATCGATATACATTTTCAGGTACGGACTTTGTCTGAATTTGATAGCTTTATGATTTTTTTTCAAGCGAAGCCCATGTTCTATGCATGTTTTCAAGTGTACATAGTGAATGACATAATGATACTTATCATATAAGTTCGGGATCAACTTTGGTTGTTTTGATCCAAGTGGAACGAAATTTTCAACACAAAATGCTAGCTCATTATGAAAATCATGCAAGTATTCAAGATCAACCTCCAAAATGTACCCTATGTCATTGTTTTCAGGCACTGCCATAATATCTAAATCTTGGCATTCAGTTTGGTCTAGCAGTCTAAAATCAGACTGCGGTAAATAACCGCACATGGAGAACCCATACAAATTATTGCAGTCCAAGTACATCAAAAAATTACAGGGCTGAGATTTATCGTAATCAGATTGATACTTGTTATTCGATTTTGCATGCCGTTTTGAACAAAAGCAAAGACCACCTCGAATTCCTTTCTGAATCATATGAATTATTTCTAATTCAGTTATGAGTTCCAGTTTTACTTGAGTCTTTAATAGCATAGCATCAAAGCTTAGACTTGGGGCTGTGATATAGAAAGCCGGATCAAGGTTGTAATTCCGTTTACAAGTATTACGAAATTTTTCGAATATGTCCGCCAATAACAATACTTCGCTTTTGACATACAAATCAGTATATTCTCCTAGATTTTTAATTTCAAAGCTGTCCCATACATTTTGAGCGTGTGCATAGTCACTGTCACTAATACATTCATCAGTGAGCTTGCTATATAATTTTTCTATAGGAGGTAAGGTGGTTTCGTCGTATATGTTCCAAGCTGTCATATACTCATATGGGTAGATACCCTTTCGACGTATAAGAGCGAATTGATCTTCATTACAACATAAACGTCTCAAATGGTTAAAATCAGGGGTGCGAGGTGATGGTGCAAAGGGTCCTGAGGTGATCTTCTAGCTGGGGGGATCACCATTTTAAATGATCAGGAAATGCCGAAATGCGCACGCTCGGGGAGTGTAAACCCGGGCTACAGGCGCCCGTCACCAAGTCCTACATAGTACGTCCCCGCCGCTTCTACCTTGCCGCCGCGAGGTAGGGGCGGACCTCCGCTTGCGGAGGTAGTGCACCCCGGGCAATGTTGTGGCTTCGCGAGTTTTACACAATCCATCTTCCTCGATAGCCACAATAGCAAAACTATGTTTGGACGAAGGCGAACCACCGGCGCCTTAAAACCGGTTTTCTAGCAACTCCTTCACTTCGGTAAGCAAGTGGTCACTTAGCGAGGGCATGTCGTCACAATAGTCCGCTGACGGCATGTTGGAAATTTTGACCACCCACGTGTTTGTGCCGTGCGTGGATACCCGTACGGGAGGATGAAGGGAACCTGGAGGTTGAGCTTTGCAACACACCTCTTTGGCCCGGATTTCTCCTTAAACGGGAGGTCATGGACTAGCCACCCATGATCAATCGGCTGGGGCTCCCGTCAGAGGGCGCCAGGCTAGGGATCTGAACTGAAGGGGGGCAGGCGGCGTGGCGCGAGACCCAGGGCGAGCGGCGTATCGGTACCCCCGGTGCGTTGCAACCCTGGCAATCTCGCCACGTTTGTCTCGTCCTACTGACAGGGAAGATTCCTATATCCTCGGAGTAGTTCTGGCGACCATGCACATTGACATGTATGGCGTCCCCCCTTGCGGGCTCCATGGAGGGCGGAACGCTGCCGAGGATGAAAAATTATAACCCTTTAAAATGGCCAATTTACAGGGAAAATCGTGTACACCAGAGGCGGCGTCTTCGGATGCACCCACCACACCTACCGGAGGCAACCAGGCTGCGCCTAAAGGTGCGCCCTTTTGCCAGGCTGCGCGATTTTGTGCGCCAACCGCAACCGCAGCTTCGTCTGCGCAACAACCGACGACCGAATACCAGATGCCAAACGTGGATTTAAGCGGATGGGAACTGGTAACGGTCAAAAAACGAAAATCAAAGACCAAAAAAGACCCAACCGCTACTTCAACAGTGCCGACAACGGCAAAACAGAAGCCGCTCAGCAACCGTGCCAAGGCACGACTTGCTAAGCGGAAACAGCGGGAAGCCGCTAAGGAGTTCAGAAGGCAACAGGCGAAGGGGCGTCCTGCCCCCATGCCACAGCCTTCTACCAGTGTCCAAGTAGGCCCAGCACAACCAGTGCTGGGAAACCGCCCGAAACCGAGTGCGAGTACCGAACGGACACCCTTGGCGGCCACACCAGGAGGGAGTACAGCTGCTCAAGCGGGGGAGGGCAAACTTCCCCGCAGCGCTGCTCCCAGACCAAGGGGCAAGCGAGCGGGTAAAGGGAAGCAGAGGCACACGGGTCCTGTCGCCTCTGAGCAGGCTACCACTCAGCCTAAAAGGGCTAGAATGGACGAGACCTTTTCGCCCAGGGGCGACAGGAAACGAGCCAAGGTTGTCCCAGCACCCGCCGTGACCAAGCCATCGGTCAGCTACGCAGACACACTGCATGGCAGTGAATTCTGCGTAGCCATTATGACTGAACCTTTTGCAAACCTAACGTCAGCCCATGCGGAAAGCATAACGGAGACGTTAGAGGATTACCTGGACATCGCCGAACTTCAGCCGACAACCCCTGGCACGGTGCCTCGTACTGCGGCATTCCGCGGCAGGCCTTTTTTGTGCGATGGGGTTATCAAGGTATGGTGCGAAAACCAATTCGCCCTTGACTGGCTGAAAGAAACCATAATCAAAATAACATCACCATATAAGGATACCCGGCTGACGGTCGGAGATTCCGAAGAAGGTGAAGTGCGGCCTCATGGTACCACGATGGTCTGGTGAAATCGGTGACCTATATAGGAAACTGATTAGCCAGAACTCTGAGTGGTACGACCTCTCCCAATGGTCTTTGTACCACGTGGATAAGAGGGAAGACCCACCAAGTACCTTCCTGGTTTTAGGATTGCCTCAAACGGAAGTGAACAAACTCATTGAGAGGGGCAGGAGAGTTCACTACCGTATGGGGCAGATATACATGAGATTTTTCCGCGAGGGGCGCGGGGCTGGTCTCAGCAATGAGCCACCCCCGCCTCCTTCGGCAGCGGTATGCAGTATGGCCACGGGTCCTGCCAACCGTGGTCAGAGCAGCGGGCCAGCTTCTGGTCCCGCGCAACTGCATACTGCGCCGCCAGGTGTCGCCGCGCGAGGACCGAGTCCCAAACCAGGGACCTCGAGCCAAAGCGCGAAAACCACCGAAAGCGAAGTCGTCGACATAACTGACAGGTTGACGACACAGCTTACGTGGGGGACGACTCCTGGGCTAGAGGCGATGGATGTCGAGGCGTTACTCCACAGCGATGACCTCTCCGACACTCCACCCTCACCCACCCGTTAAAATTATCCAGACCAATCTCCAGCACAGTCAGACTGCGATTTCCACCCTTCGCAGAGTGCTGAAGACAGATAACCAAGCCATAGCCCTGATACAAGAGCCGTACATACGGAACGGCAGGGTCTGTGGCCTATCAAACATTGGTGGAAAGCTCCTTCTGGACACCACCGTAAGTGAACCAAGATCATGTATATTTGCTCCGAAACATGTAAACATCACCTTAATCACCCAATTCTGTTCCAGAGACCTAACAGTTGTAAGGCTCTCTAGCACCCCCGACAGCGACATAAAGGACGTGATCCTCGCGTCTGCCTACCTGCCAGGCGATGCGGATGTGCCGTCCCCGGAGCTTGTGTCGCTGGTCGCTCACTGCGAAAAGGAGGGGCTCGAGCTGGTCATCTCTGCCGATGCGAACGCGCACCATCCGCTGTGGGGCAGCGTAAGTGCTAACGACCGAGGTGAGGAACTCACAAATTACCTTTTTACTACTAATCTAAGAATTCTTAACATAGGCTCGGAACCTACCTTTGTAACGTCTCGAGCTGAAACCATTGTTGACATTACCCTGAGTACGGAACTTATATCTGAATGCATCTCGGACTGGCATGTGTCTAAGGATGCATCATTCTCCGACCATAAAAGGATACTGTTTAACATACATATGACCATTAAACCACCTGAACCTAGACGAAATCCAAGGAAGTTAGATAGGAACCGATTCAGAGCCTTAATGGCGACAGAGTTGGAAAAATTAGGGCTTCCACCCACCTACACTTCCAATAAGGATATAGATGACCATGTTAATAACTTAACTTCATTACTCAATAGCTCCTTTGAAACAACATGCCCACTTACGACAGTAACAGCAAACCAAAAAAACCGGAACTCCTGGTGGAGCCCGGCTCTGGAAAAGCAACGCCGTAAGGTAAGGAAACTGTTCAATAGAGCTACAAACACCAGAGAAGACCGCGACTGGAGTGAGTATACGCAAGCCCGTAGGGACTTCAAGAGGATGATCCGCCTCAGGAAGAGCGAGTGCTGGAGACGCTTCTGTACTAACATCGAGTCCAATAACCATGCTGTAAGAATTAAAAACATACTATCCAGTGAGCCCGAAAGGACACTGGGGTGTTTGAAAAGACCTGATGGCTCTTACACAAATAACGACGCCGAAACCAGCGAGTTACTACTAGAAACACACTTTCCAGGTTGTAGAATCTCAGACGAGATCAACTGGGATGATGATGTCCAAGTAACTCCAGATCACGAAGATTGGATAGCCGCCCAAAACATAGTTGACTCGGACAAAGTCAATTGGGCAATCAATAGCTTTCTCCCTTTCAAATCAGCTGGCCTAGACGGAATTTTCCCGGGCCTGCTTAAGTGGAGTGATGTAGCCATTGTCAGTCATCTGACAATGATCTTCAGAGGTTGTATAGCCTTTCGTCACGTTCCACTCAAATGGAGAGAAGTCAAAGTTGTGTTTATACCCAAGCCCGGCAGAAGTGACTATACACAAGCTAAGTCATTTAGGCCAATAAGCCTAACATCTTTTCTCCTGAAGTCTCTAGAAAGACTTTGTGACCGGGAGATCAGGACCAACATCCTAAGACTTAAGCCATAGCCATAGAAACAATCGACATAGAGGGTGCATTTGATAAAACACGATTTACAAGCATAAGCCGAGCCCTCGCAAAACATAATGTCAATGCCACGATTGCCGGGTGGATAGACTGCATGCTGCGAAAAAGGGCGATTCAATTCACCGTCAACTCAACAACAAGGGGGGTAGTATCGAGAGGATGCCCCCAGGGAGGAGTTCTATCCCCTCTCCTATGGAATTTTGTTGTTGATGATCTGATCTGCCAACTAAACAGTTGCAGATTCTTTACGGTGGGCTATGCAGACGACCTGGTAATACTCATAAGCGGTGCTTTTGAGAACACCCTATGCGACCTTATGAGGTCAGCACTGAGAGTCGTCGAACTATGGTGCAATGAGCAATGCCTATCGGTTAATCCGACGAAGACAGAACTCATCCTATTCACCAAGAAACGTAAACTTGGCAACCTTAAATTGCCAAAGTTGTTTGATACCGACCTGATGCTAACTAACGAGGTGAAATATCTGGGAGTCATCTTAGACCACAAATTACTGTGGAACAAGCATCTTGATCACAAACTAGAGAGAGCATGCATAACCTTTTGGCAGTGCAGAAGACTCATAGGAAGAACCTGGGGTCTAGCTCCGAAAATCACGATGTGGCTATATACAGCCGTAATACGACCAATAATAACCTATGCGAGTATTGTTTGGTGGCCCAGGACCGAACTAAGTACTACGATCACCCGACTGCAACGATTCCAGAGGCTAGCTTGTACGGCAGTTACAAGTTGCATGAGAACCACACCAACAGCAGCCCTAGAAGTCATCCTAGGCCTACCGCCCCTAGACCTGTTTATACAACAGGAGGCGACAATGGCGGCGATAAGACTAAAGAAACTAGGACTGTGGGACACCTGTAAAAGCACACACATGTCTATTTTGGACAGGGCCCTGCAACATCAGCCTCTTATTGCAGCCCCGTGTGATAAGACTCCAATATTCTATGCTTTTGAGAAAAAGTATCATATACAACTTAAGGAGGAGGAGAAAGACTACTCTGGAATCCATGAAGTCCGCATTTATACGGACGGGTCCAAAATGAAAACCGGCTCAGGAGCCGGGGTCTTCTCTCTCGATCTGAATATCCACATATCACTAGCTCTAGGGATACATGCTTCCATTTTCCAATGTGAATGCGTGGCTATCAAGGTAGCAGCTAACGCAGTTGCACGAAGGAGTATCCAAAACTACATCATTAGGATACTCTCTGATAGCGCATCAGTACTACAAGCCCTAGGAAATCACTCATACACTTCTGGACTTATTACCGAATGCCACCAAGCGCTGAATAAAATATCTTCAGCCAACAGGGTCGTCCTGCAATGGATTAAGGGGCATAGCGGTTCCATAGGAAATGATGCGGCAGATGAATTGGCTAGGAAGGGATCAAACACCATCTTGGCAGGCCCTGTGCCAACCATCCCGATTCCATTTAGCCAAATACGGACTTGGATCCGAGCACGCACCCTTATGCAACACAAAGACAGGTGGGACAACGTAACCACTTGTCGGCAGTCGAAGGAAGCCTTTACAGGACCCTCCCCGCGTCTGACGCGCAGACTGCTAAACCTATCCAGAGATAACCTACGAATAATGGTGGGTACCCTTACGGGCCACTGTGCTCTGAACAAGCATTTATTCGTACTAAACGTCACCGACAGTCCCCTCTGTAGGGGCTGCTTGGAGGCTGATGAAACAGTCGCCCATGTAATCCTGGATTGCATAGGAGTGGCAGAACACCGGGCAAAAATCCTTGCAAACATTAGGTCGCTCCGCGAAGCCTGCGAAATCCCCAGGAGGATTCTGAGCTTCTGGACGGAGCTGAAGTGGCTGGAATAACCACTGACCCACACGCATAATGGGCCACTTAAGAGCCTACATGCGGAAAATGGGAGCCCATATCACTTATCACTTATCACTTATGGTTAAAATCATCACGATTTAGATTTTTCGCTAAATGCTCAATGCTGGTTCCTAAAAATTTGGAAAATCTACAAAATGCAAAACTGCAAAGCTTTCCTCTGAAATAGGAATAAACTTTGTGAAGGAAATGTAATTTTCCTTAGTCTTGGGAATGACTTAAATTCTACCAGGAGTCGTACTTAATTCTCGAATGAACAGATGGCAATCATAGCCTGACAAGTTATGAAACATAATAGGAATGAACTGAGGTATCGGAAACTTTAGATTACAAAACGAATGTGCTGCACCCCTGTATTTACCAGTGAAATGACAGTGGTCTCTTACTTTATCGTCAAGCAACAAATTTTTACACAGGTAACAAATTTCAGAAGCACTGAAATTGCTTTTATCATTTTCGTCAAAAATCATAGGGACGGGGTTTTCAGATTTTGATTTAATGATATGGTAAATATTTTTTACGTCGCGTTACAAGAACTCTATAAACTTTGTAAACTTTGTTGTATCATAGTGACAAACTATGTAATATGCAAACGCAGCCGGAACATGTTTTTGCATGTTTGTTGTATGAGTACTCGTTTGTTCAACGCAGGGTTCTAAAATGGTTTCGAAGTCAGCGTAAATAACAAATGGTATATTTTGCATGCAATGATAAATTTTGAATTGAATAATTGTGCCTTCGCTTGGTAACACCGTTGCCACCCCACCACAAATATGATTTTCACACTCTTGGCTTGACTTGAAAAACAATAAACACTCTTCACAGCAGTAAAGTCTACCGTGATGCTCAGTTACTTGGCTTCGGATCAATTTAGGAAAGTCTTTAATTAAACAATAATGAGATTTACATCCGTCTTGTAGAAAAAGCAAATTAACGTGTTGCTTTTTCCGCGCTGAGGTTTTGTACAGGGGCCCTGTAATAATATCTTTAGCCCCTAAACCATATACATTCACGCTAATATTTACATTTTTTTTTTTAAGTTTTAATATCCTTCAAACTAACCGGAAAAGTCATGTTCGATAAATTTAAAACTGTACTAAAATGCGGATAAGAATTAACTCTATTCGTATTAGTTGTGCTGGGAAATAGCGCAGCAACTACACTCCATGCAAAGCAAAATTCGTCATCATTTTTTATATTCAAGCAAGATTTTTTAGCTTTAATTTTCTTTGGTAAATCTATAAAGGTGGAGCCTGACAAAGGTGTGTACCTATTGATGTTTGACTCAAGGTATAAAATGTCCAAAAGAGACCAACCGCTACCTTTTTCCTCAAACTCGTCAACTTTTTTACTAAAAATGTCTGAGATTTTTTCCAAAAACTCATCAAAACTATAGTTCTGATGCAATGTTATGTTATTAGTTGTAAAAGACTTGATCTCCATCGAATCATCCTTAACAGTTATGACTTTAATAAATAACTCAAAGTTAACTTTTATGCTTATGTGATTTGAAGGAGCTGCATCAAGGAGTTTACGCAAACGTGAGGCACAATTATTTATAAACAGCAAAGGGCTTACGGAGGCTACTGTACTTCCTAACGGTCCTTCACCAGTATCAGTATCAGCGCAATGTATGCGGTACGACGCAGTCCGATTACGGAATGCAGAACTGAGCTTTCAATACCATCGTCAATGTATACCGCATTATTATTCTTGTAAGAAATACTACGCAAGTGACCAGAGAATGCTCTACTTGGTATTGATAAATCACAAACTGAACATAAAATATTCTTAACCATCGTTTTTTACAGTTCTACCTGAATCGAACTCATTACCCAAATATAACTGAATTATAATTATTTCACATTAATGACTTATGTGTGCGTCTTATTTTAAAAATTAAAAGAAGTTAGAAAACTGTTAAATGTTACTTATTTATTTGTTTAAAATACTTACATACTAACACTTAAAAAAGATACATAAAAAACATTAAAAAAACAAAATCAAATTAAAAAAATTAAAAAATAGAAAATAAACTGAATTATTTTTTTTTGTTTCGGCTTTATCACCGTAAAACACCGCGTCCTTATCAAATTTTTTTTTCGCCTTATTGTAAATTTGTTTAATTAATTTCCAATTTTCGTCGTTCGGGTTCACTTGAAGCCTTAGATGGGCTTGTGTTTTGTCTGGGCGCTCCCTGGGGCTTAAATTAATTATGTCCGCCGTGTTATAAACACGTACGTCGAAGAATAGGTCCCCATCCAGGATGATATTATTCCGCAACACTCCTCCAGCAACCCGTCGGCTTAGTGAAGACCAGAGTGGTGCGGGCGCAGAGGCTTGCTGCGGCTCGTCTCCTCCGAACAATTCGGTTGAAACGTTTAGTTTTTGCGGCGGCGGAGGGGCGGAACTGTGGAAGAAAAAATATTTTAGCAAAGAACTTTATCGACACAGAAAAGATAAATAATATATCTATTCATCAACCCATATTATTGCCAAGTACCAAGTAACATGCTCACTTCACTAACTAATTCATCAACGCCAAACCTAAACCCTCAGTCCCAGAAAGCTAAAATTCGGCACAGGTAAACCTTTTATAATTTAGGCAAAGAATATGAAAGTGTATTACAAAATTCCCTTGGGAAATAAGTCTCGCGCATCCCTAGTTTACGTATATAAACATTTATTATTATTATTATGAAATGGGTTAACTTTTGACCTCAATCTTGACTAAGATCATAGATCAGGTTAACGATGGATCGAGCTAACCTAGAAAATGTCTATGAAGGCACTGGTACTCCCACGCACCGACGGAACACAGCAAGCTGTTTGGTGTCAGGCTTTGGTAGGAGGGTGGTCCTGAACCAGACGGCCCTTTACAGAGCCTACCACACCGCATGAGACCATAGATCGCCACCTCAGATTCAACACAATTGAAATGTCATTGTCTAGGATGTATTAATTGGAAGCAGTCTCATTTGCATTTCCTTATTCGTCTCTTACGACACCCACGGAAAGAGATGAGTGGTTGCTATTCTCAACCGATCACCACACGGCCGGCTAAAACATGAACAATCCACTAAATAGATGTAGGTACATACCTAGCAGCTTTAGATTTTTTTGGTTCCGGCTGTTTCTTCGATCTCGATCTCGATCCTTTCTTTGATCTGAAAGAATACAATCATTGTTAGAAACTAAGTAACTAGACAAAAAGAAACAAATTCAATAAAAAGAAAATAATATATATAATAATTAGCGAGGTTCTTCTTCAATCTCTGACTCGACTTCTTCTACTTCTGAGTCTAGGGCGGCTGCCGCAGCGTTCCTTTTCTTGTATTCGGATTCAGACCTGAAAGGAACATAATAAATAAAAAACTTGGAAGTTCCTATATTTTTGCTAAAAATCAATTGAAAACTTAAAATATAAAAAACTCACGAACATGATTTCTACAGCTCAGAATCGAATCTTGAAGTTTTTCTTGATAGGAGGGTACGACTGTACGTGGGTAATGTTCCTAGTTTTGTCTAAGTTTAAGGTAAGAAGATTGTTGTTAAGCCAAATCATCACCATTCTAAAGGCGTACTCCGCTGATGTTGTAGTTTCCGCCCAGTTTCCGCCGGAAATAAGTTTAGTATCGTTCGCATATACCAACAGGCGACAATTTGGTAATGACATATTGCAGAGGTCATTGACATATACAAGAAACAGTGCGGGCTCTAAAATGCTGCCTTGTGGGACTCCAAACTCAAAGGTCTCTAGTTGGCTCACATGAGATCCTATCTTGGTACACTGCATTCTGTCCGACAGGTAATTGGCAAAAATGGCAAGTACTCTTCCCCTAACGCCCGCTATTTCTAGTTTTTCTAATACAGTGTCAAATGCCTTGGAGAGATCAAGGAAAATACCAAGACAATCCCGCTTCTTATCAATTTCCTCGACAGCATGATGTACGAAAGAAATAATAGCATCTTCTGTAGACTTCTGTTTCCTGAAACCGAACTGGTTCTTGAAAATAATATTTTTAGCTTCCAAAAAATTCACTAAGGCACGATTTAGAACTTTTTCCAAGACCTTAGATAAACTAGGCAACACCGAAACAGGACGACACTGCCTCTGTCGCCACTTTTATGAATGGGATGAAAAATTGATTTTTTAAGAGCGTTGGGGAAAATACCATTCGTAATTACTAAATTACAGATGTAAGTTATTGCAGGTGTTGGTGTGGGACTAGCTGACTTTGAGAGCGAAGATCCCATCCCAGCCAATTAAACTTGATAATATTTCTACGCGTATCTATCAGGATGGCCCCTGATAGATACGCGTAATTTGATGACAATATTGCCTAGAAATTTTTATTTTGGTCTTTTTTTTACCGACTTTAAAAAAAGAGGACATACTATGTATCTTTTTTATGTATGTTCATCGATTTCTCCGCCATTTATGAACCGATTTTCAAAGTTCTTTTTTTTCAAAAGAGTACTCCAGAGGTGGCCCCACTGTTATCATGTCAGGAGCTGATGATGGGATCCCAGGGAAATCGAGGAAAATTCTTGAATTTAATAGGCACTTACATTATTTCTCACTGCAGTATTCCCGCATACATTCTCCTTTCTAATTTTGGTTACTTTTTCCTGGCATACTATTTTACTTCACTGTCATTTACTTTTGGTTTATTTTCAAATTTGAAATCGTTTTTTTTTTGGAATCGGAAAAATTTTGGCACTTCTTCTAAATTTTTTTGGATTGCAGTAATTTGTGTGAAACCTCGTCTTGATTGTTAAGAAACATACGAATTTGTGTGGGAACTACGTACTTGTTGAAGAATTGAAGTTACGCAGTTTAATTAATATTGGAGCTAAAACTGAATTTGAACCAGTGGAATTTGTCGGTGCTGCATCCTTTTTTTTGAAAAAAATCCTTAGTGAAAATAAGAAAACTTTTTGTCGACTGAAGTCGTCTAATTTTTTGAAACAACGTGATCAATATTATTATGTGAGGCTAGCGACCAGTGGTGCTAGCTGGCCTCTTCTTCAATTGTGCTGCACCTGATCATCACCATAAACTTTATGTAAGTGTTTTAATTGGCATGGCGGGTCAATCCCCCGCTTGTTCCTTGACAACCGGAGGTTCCGTCATTCCAAATCACGTACTTTATACACGGTGAATTTTTGTTCGTTTTAAAGCCAAAGCGAGGTGATTCGCCTTAAAAAGTACTATCGATTTCAGAAAACAAAATCTAAAAAAACTGTAAAATTAAGAAAATTAAAAGTGAGAAATTTATTTTCGTAAAATCGAGAAAACATTAGTAGGGCCGCTCTGCTCCTACGTCTACACGCGAGTGAGCGAGCGAGCGAGAGTGACGGCCGCGAGTCGTTGACCCCTCCTCCAGAGTAGGTATCGTAGATTCCAATTTTCCCTTCATACTTTAACGGGCTTAGGATCATAATCAATGCCGCTTCTTGCGGCGGCATGTTGTCGGTGGCTATGCACTTTAGTTCGATTCGGCAGACGAAAAATGCGTTACTACTGGTTCTCATATTTTCGAGTTAATGTCGATATTTTTTGAAAACTTAATTTTTTATGTCATTAGATTTCTTTTAAACTTTGGTAATCGATAGTCCTACTTAAGGCGAATCGACTCGCTTCGGCTTTAAAACGAACAAAAATTCACCGTGTATTATGTAAACTTAAAATAGAAAAATAAAGAAACATTTTATTTAAAAAAATTAAAATGACTTCTGAAAGGTAAAAATAAGGACGTTGCATTCCTTTATGTATGGTAAATAACATGGCGCTGTTAAAAATGACTTATTATTACAAATCGTAATAGACGTGAAATAACCTTAAAACAAAAAATAATAAAAGATGAAGATGGTACAGATATAACTTTAAGAGTTAGCAAGGATAAATAAAATTATGTTAAATCTACCATGAACACCACAACCAATTATTTTACCAGCTATAAAAAATTATGTTGGAAAGATTTCTACATTAACAAGTTTAACAACAACAAAATCATCACCAACAACAACTTCTATAACATCGAATACTACACCGATCAATGAATTATTTGATAAATGTATTAAATATGTCCAGCAGTGGACGTCTTGCGGCTGTTATGATGTATTAAATATAAAAGGGTTTTAAATCAAAATGATTAATTGGGGGTAAAGATGAAATTTATAAAATTGAAAATGGCATGGAATCCGATAATCCGATTTGTTCGAAAGAGTTTACTCCAGGATCCTTTCTATCTTCACGTCAGGATCTGATGATGGGATTTCAGGGAAATTGAGAGAAACCCTTGAATTTAATAGGCACTTACATTGTTTCTCATGTACTTTCTATTATTAACGCTTAAAATAGAAAAATAAACAACAGTTTAGCAGCTAATGTACACACGTGCAAGTCGTGCAAGGTGGGTACAAAAAACAAAAGAATGAATTTCTTAGGACATTTAGTATATATGATATTGACAGATGAGATAGGTTTATAGTTGTAGATAACAAAGCAATTAAAAAAGAAAAAAAATAAAGTACACAGCTAATTCATTAGTTTCTGTAATTTAAAATGTTTTGTTTATTACAAAATGACTTATTATTATTATTATTATTTAGACTGGATCTGATGGCACATAATTTTATATGTTAAAACCGTGTGAACTCCACTTAATGACAATAAAATTACTGCGCATTTTGTGACATTATTGATATTTGTCAATATGGAGAGAAGAAAAGTTGATATTATTAACTGATTACAAAAGTTTTTAGGTATCCAAAAATTTTCTCTCACTCTCTGTGCTCACTGTTTTAAAGTTTGTAGCAAACAAGAGGATGATACCGTTTTGACAATGGATTGAAACCGTCTCCTGCCAAAAAGTATCACAATCAACATCGATCCGCCTTGATTCTGACAACGTCAGTTTTTGTTCACACTTAATTAAATTATCGAACTATTTCGCTGCCTTACAAGCTGACATTGAGGAAACTCACTAGGAAGAGGTTTATTCTGCAGTTGATGCTGACTGTAAATTTGGTACATTTAATAATATAATTCTCTCACTCTTCGAAAAATATGCCCCGCTTAGGGCAGTGCGTGTTCGATAACTCCCTGCACCGTGTCTCACTGAAGATATTAAGCACATGACAGCCAGGAGGGATCATACACGTGCTGTACCTCGACGTGACAATTCGGCCGAAAAGGTTAAGATGTACACCACTACTACAAACACATGTAATCAATTGGGCAGAAACGCTCGTCGGAAACACATCCATTCCACTATTGAGCGCTACCCTCTTTTCAAACTATGGAAATTCCTTAAATCGCTTAGTGTTGTAAACAGATGTCGGGCGCGGTCAGCATGGACCTGAACGATCTTAACAAACATTTAAGCTCCTGTCCTATTATGCTGAACCCTCTTGTAAAAAGTGAAACTATCTCCATCCTTAGCCTCTTCTCCTTCTAATTCTCCTCTTAATCAGAGCAACAGTTGTTCTAAAATCACTGGCATTGAGTGATTTTAGAACAACTGTTGCTCTGCCTACTTCGTTAGGGAATATGGGCGTGAGCGTATGTATGTGTGTATACTCGCGATATTTTGCATAACCTCAATTTTTAAAACAAAATCTAGATGGTAGCACATGTAAAACAAAAATCAATTAGAGATATAATTGATTTATAAAATGTAGTGATATTATATCTAAAAGTTTTTATTTCAATAAACTACCTGACAAGGTAATTCATCCATACAATCATGTCACGCCCACAATTTCTTAACGGAGTTTATTCGAAAGATGTTGAAAAGATGCTTATATTCTTGATAATAAAAATTAAGTTAATTATAATGAAATAAAAAAACCGACTTGAAAAAGAGAAAAATAAAGACTAGCATTTAATATCCTACGTACCTACTTATCTGTTTGAAGTAGTATAGCATATCAAACTCATTTGACTTGGCACCAACTTCAAATAAATCAGTAGGTATTGTAACAAATCAAATGCAACGTCTTTATTTTTACCTTTCAGAAGTCAGCTTAGTTTTTTTAATAAAATGTTTCTTTATGTTTCTATTTTAAGTTTACATAATAGAAATTTCGTGATTTAGAATGACGAGGAACAAGCGGGGGATTGACCCGCCATGCCAATTAAAACACTTACTTAAAGTTTAACAAATATATTAAAATAATAGTAAATCAATAAACAAGTAATTTTGTAATATTTATAAAAATGAACAATAATTAGAGACTGTAAAAAAGGTAATTAAAGGAGGTAGATAAACTGTAATGTAGAGGTGTAAGGTGGTATAGGAAAAGGTTGGGTACTTCAAATGGGCCGAAATGAGGAAGTCCTTGGACACGCTAGGCCCAATTGCGCAATTTAAGCCTACCCTATGTCCACGGTTACAATCAAACAAAAATTCAGATTAAAAGTAATGTTTTTTAAAGTAATTTAAAGTAAAATGATGTTAGATAAATAAAAAAATTATCTGAAGTGGAGTTCCGCCAGGCGATGATCAGCTGCAGCACAATTGAAGAGGAGGCCAGCTACAGAATAATATTGATCACGTTGTTTCAAAAAATTAGACGACTTCGGTCGACAAAAAGTTTACTTATTTTCACTAAGGATTTTTTTTCAAAAAAAGGATGCAGCACCGACAAATTCCACTGGTTCAAATTCAGTTTTAGCTCCAATATTAATTAAACTGCGTAACTTCAATTCTTCAACAAGTACGTAGTTCCCACACAAATTCGTAAGTTCCCACACAAATTCGTAAGTGCCAAAATTTTTCCGATTCTAAAAAAAAACGATTTCAAATTTGAAAATAAACTAAGAGTAAATGACGGTGAAGTAAAATAGTATGCCAGGAAAAAGTAACCAAAATTAGAAAGGAGAATGTATGCGGGAATACTGCAGTGAGAAATAATGTAAGTGCCTATTAAATTCAAGGGTTTCTCTTGATTTCCCTGGGATCCCATCATCAGCTCCTGACATGATAACAGTGGGACCACCTCTGGAGTAAACTCTTTTGAAAAAAAAGGATTTTGAAAATCTGTCACATAAATGGCGGAGAAATCGATGAACATACATAAAACAGATACATAGTACCTACTCTTTTTTTGAAGTCGGTTAAAAAAAGACCAAAATAAAAATTTCTAGGCAATATTGTCATCAAATTACACGTATCTATTAGGGGCCATCCATAAATTACGTCACACGAATTTCATGATTTTTTGACCCCCTTCCCTCTCCTTGTCATGGCTGGTAACATTTGTAAGACTCCCCCTCCTTAGCGTGACGTCACATATTTTGCATATTTTCCTTTTTTTGTAATTTTCCAATAAAAGCAGTACTTAATGCAGTTGTGTGGAGGTAGATCCACGGTTAAAGGTGGTGGAGGGTAAGAAGAAACGCTTATTTATGTTCGCCGGTTTATTTGCATTCAATCTACGCTCAGTACAGAGGTTTCCATCAGTTTCCACGCAGTGGATTGATTGTATCGGGGAGCCTTATTTGACTGACGCCTTAGGGTTTGGCCAAAAGAAAAGAATAAAGTTGCACGGATGGTGCCTATGCTCAGAGGTGTCAGAGATGGACTGCTGGCGCTATCGCATCTCCTAACCTTACTGCCTTGGAGTGGACTGCGGGAGCTATCGCACTCTTGGGCCTAATCAAGTTACTAAAGGACTGCTGGCGCTATCGCTTAAGTAACTCGCTAGCTACTGATGATGTGTTCGGCTGCGGGGCTGCTTTTATACTCGTCGGCCGGTCGCTGGTGGTTTGGTGTCGTGTGCAAAAGTCTTCGGGATTGGTTCGTTGGTGGCCTGGTGCCGTGTGCAGCGTCTTCGGAAGTGTAGTATGTTTTCAATGTGTTGGTGAGGTAATGTGTTCTTGCTACAGTCTCCCCCTCTGGTGCTCGATGACGTCCCGTTAGAGTACCAGTATCTATGAAGATGCGGTTTTTTTAGGTCGTCCACGTCTTTTTATAGGTGTTATTGGATTAGGGACTTGAGTTTCTTTTTCTCTATTTTCAAATTCGACGATTGCAGAAGAATGATATCTTCCAAGAGGTTTTCTTGGGTCGTTTGTGTTTGCGACCTCATATATTGAGCTGCCATGTTTATTGATTACCACATAGGGGTCATCACGTCGTCGTGGCGCGAATTTTGCAGAGAATTGTTTTTTCCTGATAAAATTGTGTGTTGTTTCATAGGGTGTCCTCATTTCTCTTCCAAATGTGAGGTATGCTGCTGTGAACCGAGCACTATGATTGCTAGTGCTTTTTTTCGGTTACAGTGTAATTGCGTTCCACTGGAAGGTATTAATAGAGGATTCGCATATTCGATCGGATGCTCTTGTCCTCCCTCCCCCTGCAACGAGGCTGCTCCTATTGCATAATTGCTAGCGTCGGTTTTAATAGTAAACGGAGCATCATATTCTGCTTGTCTTAGAATAGGTGCCGACGTTAGTGCTTCCTTTAATGCTTCATATGACTTATCCTGTTCGTCGTCTCATTGCCATACTGCTGTCGATTTCTACCCTTCCAGTTAAAAGTTGGTTATTCTTTACGTTGGGCGCCAAATGTGGAGGTAGATCCACGGTTAAAGGTGGTGGAGGGTAAGAAGAAACGCTTATTTATGTTCGCCGGTTTATTTGCATTCAATCTACGCTCAGTACAGAGGTTTCCATCAGTTTCCACGCAGTGGATTGATTGTATCGGGGAGCCTTATTTGACTGACGCCTTAGGGTTTGGCCAAAAGAAAAGAATAAAGTTGCACGGATGGTGCCTATGCTCAGAGGTGTCAGAGATGGACTGCTGGCGCTATCGCATCTCCTAACCTTACTGCCTTGGAGTGGACTGCGGCAGCTATCGCACTCTTGGGCCTAATCAAGTTACTAAAGGACTGCTGGCGCTATCGCTTAAGTAACTCGCTAGCTACTGATGATGTGTTCGGCTGCGGGGCTGCTTTTATACTCGTCGGCCGGTCGCTGGTGGTTTGGTGTCGTGTGCAAAAGTCTTCGGGATTGGTTCGTTGGTGGCCTGGTGCCGTGTGCAGCGTCTTCGGAAGTGTAGTATGTTTTCAATGTGTTGGTGAGGTAATGTGTTCTTGCTACAGTTGTAATTTTTTTTTGGAACTCAAAACTCATTGTGAAAACGTAAAAAGAATGCTTTGAACTGAGGAGGTTAAGTTTGTTGTTAATAGTTAACATGTTTTGGTACTCATAACGTCATAACACATTTTGAAATGTGACGTCACGAAACTTATGATCCTCCCTTCCCTTGTCACACAATGTCTCGCTTTGTCGACCCCCTCTCTTTCCCTTAACGTGTGACGAATTTATGGATAATCCCTTACTACACTTGCGAAATTTTGAATAAACTTAATTTTTAAAACAAAATCTTTTTGGCAGCACATGTATTGCAAAAAACAATTATATCTGGGTGATGACACAAAAAACTGCGGTGCGATTCTCTAAGCGTAAACATCGTTACAGCCTTGATCACAGCAGCTGTTACAGCGGTGAATACACGTTTCGCATTCTACTTCATAACATAGCCGACACTAGCGCCGCACGGCTGCAGACGGCGTGATATAGAATCACTTATTTGACATTTCTTATAGGATATCGGTATTCTCTTAGCAAAACAGCCTCCATTTCAGCCACAGTCTCGGCGTACGCCTATGATTTTTAATGTCAAACTCAAAAGCTTCTGTTTCGTGGCTGTTGGCAAGGCTTTTCAATTTATTTTAATGGAACTCGAAGTGCTAATATCGGATTAAATTATAAATATGTAAGTACACACCTTTTTATTTATATTGTGAACCTAAAACTTGGTAAATTACTTATACAGTTGTGGCCTATAAACATAGGTTATGTTGATATTTTTATTTGATTAATGTGTTAAATTTAAATCTTATTATATTTCAGATCAATGATTGTGTCCTTATTATATTACATGGAGATGATAAATTTAGTGAGACCACACACGACAGTTTTGTTTTTAATAACACAGCCATAAAACATCACGTAGAATAATTAAACAGCACAGGAGAGAGCATGTTTGTTAGGTTTTTAAAATATTTAACAATGTTAATCTCGAGCCTAGTTCACCAGAGGATTACTACAATTCACTGCATGCCACAACAATAAAGTGTCGAAAGGACAATTGGAATTTTGAAGGGCAGTGCAGTTGCCTTCTAGTCCACACAGATCTGCACTATGACCCAGATGTGGTGTCTAAAATAGCCGTTGCTTACTGTGTGTTGCATAATATATGTAATCGTGCTGGATTACCAATCTTGGAATTACCCAATAACTTACAAGAAAAAGAAAATCCCATCCATCACATATTGGAACAAACCCGTTATACTTTAATTTGATTGTTTTTTTTTCTGTTCTAGTTAATAATGTGTGTTTTTAGTTTTTAAAAAAATGCTGGATGAGCATTTAAATTTTTTTGGGTCAGTGAAAATAAAAAAAGAACATCAAACTAAATTACTTTTATTTTTTGCCTTCTAAAATTAAGTACTTAATTACAATTATTTTCTCATAATTAAATTATATTTATTTAATTTAGAACATATACCGACCTGCAGTCGTAATATTGCAAACATTATATTTTAAGCAATATAGATATTAAAAGACCTGAAGGTTCATAGTTTAACAGAAAAAAATATAGTATAAATTCCACAAAATCGAGCAGTCTTAAACAAAATAGTAACAAACCTTAGTTTCTGAGAAATTTTATTACAATAACCTTGATTTTACGAGTTTTTTTAAAGTATTAATTGTAAATTGGAATCAATGTCACTTAATATTTTATTACATAGGGACTCGTCTGAAAAAAGTGCAATATACTATAATTTTTATCAGCAAATTATTAATAATTATAATGCTCAAGCTCATGTAGGCCCATACTAGGAGAACTTTGCGCTTTGTGTGACATGGATAAACACAAACAAGACCCAGGACATTAAGCTAAAGTCATCATTAGTATTGAATCTGGAAACACTGTACTAATAACCAGGTCAACGTCGTACAGCAGATTGTTGAATGGCTTCAACTATCTGTTGTGCGACGTTGCCTACTGCGTTTGTGAAGTTCTCTAGCGCTTCCGCCATCATGCGGTAGCCCTGCGCATACGTTTCTTGCGACCGTGCAATGGCAAGCTCTGCATCGGCACGGCATTTTCAATGGCGATAAATCGTTTTGTTAAGCTCGCCATTTCGGAGCGGCCGGCGTTGCGATGGCGGAGACGGTCGCAGCAGACGTCGCCGGGCCGCAGACATTCCTCCCTGGGTTCTCGCGAGTTAAACAGTCGTAACGAATAATAATATTGACATAGGTGTTTATTTAACAATAGGTAGTTAAGCCAACCCCATATCTTGAGACACGTATTTTTAAGTTATTATAATATCCTGTACAAAACACAGAGATTCTTCAAAGGGACAATTAAGGATACTATACAAATATTGTATTCGTAATAATTCAGTTTCTTTTATAGCAATGCCACCCTCGAGACGGGCCACGTGCCTCCGCCATATTTACTTATTCAAATCCTGCACGATAGCAGCTAAATTAGACGAGAGTATAAAAGCCATTGTAACTAGTTTTAAAAAAACATTTTGTTAGAGTAAGTTGTAGCATGTGGACGTTTAATTAAATCGTAATTTTAAAATTTTAGTTTTTTTTTAAAAACAACTTCTCCAGTCGCGAAAAGTTATCTGGCGCCCAAAGTGTGGGGCTTTCGCGAAATCCGTTGCGCAAAGAGTTTTCACAAAAATTCGCGCCGCGTTGCCGTCACGCCGCCGGTCTGATCAACCGCCGCCCGTGTATCCTGCAGCACGAACACGTCGAGACCCTCCAGGCAACGAAGATTTCGAGTCTTTCAAGACAGACGAAGCCCGAACTCAAAACTGATAGCTGTCTGACGACATGAGAAGGCAGAACTGCACGCTACTGTACATTGCATGGTGAGTGTCGCAGCATTATTTCGATTTCCTATCCGCTGGGAATAACGAGAAACTTATCAAAATCTTATCCTTTTCCCATTTTTCTGATATAATTGGGACTTTTTTATATAATTCTTTAAAAAAAAAAATTTAACGTGTTATTCTTGAAATAATCAATGAAAGTTAAAAGATAAAAATAAAACTAGTATAGATAGATTTACGATACATTTTTGTGCAAGTTTTGTTTTTTTTTAACTTTTACTTTAACGTTACAAATTAAATTTAAAAATGGCTCAACCAAACCCACAAATAATAATGGTAAATGCTCATAATACTGAGGAAATTCCCTCATACGACGGGAATCCTAACGAATTATATGTTTTTACAAGAGCTTGTGAGGTGTACTTGGCGGGCCACGACAGATCCCCGCAGTCGATTTCTCAAATATTATCAAGACAGAAAGGCAATGCCGCTCTAATAGTTCATTCACATGTCCACAATAATAACTGGGACACTATCAAACGTATTCTCGAAGAAGAGTGTGGTGATGGACGTACCACTACAATAATTCTTAACGAAATCATTCATTATCAAAGAGGAAACAAATCCTTTTCGGAAATGATCTTTAACCTAAAACAATTACTACACACCGCGAGGGTTAAAATAGAACAAACGTACGGCCGCGCAGCTTTAGAACCTATGGTTTAAATTTACGAAAAAAATGTAAAAATAGTAATAATTAATCACCTACCATTCTATTTGAAAAACTTATATTACAACAAAAACCTTATCGAACTGTTCCAAGTAATAAAAATGCTAGAAGCCCGAGGAGAGTTAAAAACACCCTCATCACACCAGAAAATAAACCACCCACCTCACAGACAGCAAGAATATCCACAGGGGTATCCGCAAAATTATTCCCCTCAAAATAGACTACACCAACAATTACACAGATACCCACCTACACCGCGATCTTTGATGCAGCGACAGTGGCAGGCTAACGCAGCTAATAATAACAACTATAATCAAAATTACTATCCGCGCCCACAATTTTAACAACCACAGCCGCGTCCAAGTAACGTTAGTAGTAGAGACGTTACAATGCGCACGGTAACGAATAGGGAACCGCAGCGACCCAACGCGAATCCACAAAGTGGACCGATGATTGATTTGGGTCGTGATTTTGTAGCACAAGAATTGTTCCATCAAGAATATGAAGACCCATAGGAATCGCAATATCCGCAGGAAGACGCTCCGTTCGAATCGGAAAACGCTTGCCCAGAAACGTACGACGAAAATTTTCCGGAAAACTCGGCAACAGACCAGGGAACATAGTTTATCTGAATACGCATAATATTAACGGCCTACCATATATAAAAGAGCCAAAATTAGGTCTTAAAATTTTAATTGATACAGGTAGCAGTAAGTCTTTTATCACAAACGAAGCATTTTTAAAATATTTTAAGGATTGCACAGTTTTGCAAGAGCCGTTTATTGTAAAAACCGCTCATTTATCAACACCCCATATCGGCGTAGTCGAGACTCCATTTTGGAAAAATCTATTTGGAAATAAAGACGACATAATGAGGTTTTATATTTTTAATTTTTTAGATAGCTACGATGTTTTATTAGGAATTGACAACTTGAAATTAATCGAAGCTGATATTATGACCGCCTCAAATAAAATATTTACGCCAACAAAGGAAATCAGTTTAAATTATCATAATTTAAACGAAATTAACACTAGTGATGCAAACCTAAAACTTATTTTACAAAGTTATGAAAACCTTTTTTCTGAAAAGTTGGAGAACAGCCACACCTCAAGTATCACTCATAAAATAAATTTACTAAAAGATGAACCTATTTATCAACGCCCGTACCGTTTACCTCAAATACAAAGAGAGGAAGTTCGCCGGCAAGTCAATAAGATGTTACAAGACGGTATTATTAGACATTCAGACTCCCCGTGGAGCAGTCCGGTACACCTTGTTCCCAAAAAGGTAGATAAATCAGGTATACAAAAGTTTAGAATGGTCATTGACTACCGCAAACTAAATGAACAGACCGAAAGTGACAAATACCCCCTACCTAACATTGATGACATATTCTCACAATTAAATGGCAATAAATATTTTTCATCCCTTGATTTAACTAGCGGGTACCACCAAATTTTTATGAATGAGGACAGTATAGAAAAAACGGCCTTTTCAACACCTGACGGGCATTATGAGTTCCTCAGAATGCCTTTCGGCTTAAAAAACGCTCCGAACACCTTTCAAAGGTTGATGAACAATACATTGCGTGAACATGTCGGTTCTAGATGTTTGATATATCTTGATGACGTTGTAGTTTTTGGGAAAACAAAAGAAGAACACAACAACAACCTTGAGCTAGTGCTACAAGCTTTAAAAAAGGCTAACTTAAAAGTCAATTTAAATAAATGCGAATTTTTAAAAACGGAAATAGAGTTTTTAGGACACGTCTTGTCCCCCGAAGGTCTTAAACGCAATCCAAAAAAAATTGAAGATATTCAAAATTATCCGATGCCAAAAACACTAAAACAGCTTCGCGCATTTCTAGGCCTTATTGGATATAATAGGAAATTCGTACCGGATTTGAGCAAAATAACAAAACCCCTAACTAACTGTACAAAAAAGGATGCTGAAATAAAACACACCCATGAATTTATTAAAGCAGTAAACAAATGTAAGGAAATGCTTACAAACGCGCCAATTTTAAAATATCCAGACTACAACAAAACTTTTACGGTCACCACAGACGCAAGCAATAAGGCTTTAGGCGCTGTGCTTTCACAAGACGGTCTTCCCAAAGCTTACATTTCACGAACTCTATCTGATACCGAAATCCGCTACAATACAACTGAAAAAGAGTTGCTAGGCGTGATTTGGGCTCTACAACAATTTCGCCCATACATATATGGTAAACATTTTATAGTAGAGACCGACCATCAACCTCTCGCATGGTTATGCAAATTAAAAGAACCCAATTCAAAACTAACTAGATGGCGGCTACGCTTGCAGGAGTACGACTTTGAAATAAAACACAAAAAAGGCTGTCTAAATAACGTAGCAGACGCATTGTCACGAATAGAAATAAATCACTTCGAGGCAGGTAGTAACTCCACAGATGACGACTCTATTGTTGCCGAGGCCGGAACCGTTAACGACCCTTTGAGAGACCCGAGCGATGACATGACGGTTCATAGCAACTGTGACGATAGTGATTTAGGTATTCCGATTAGACACAAACACCCTCATCCTCGTATGCATCGTATATTCATTCATACCGTTAATCGGGGTCCAACATGTTACGAACTTAAACAAAACAAAGATCACCACTTATGGCTTTGTAAAGATAATGTGGAAATGGATTTTTTAAAATTTGTGAAGGAAAGATTAGATAAAAATAAATATGCTATCGTGATAGATGATGAAGAAACCTATAAAAAAATTAGCGAATCATACTGAAAAAACATAGACCAGAGTTCCTTAAAATTGATTAGGTACACTAATTATTTAATAGAAGTGGATAAATGGGACGACCAAAACGAATTAATTATTAAAGTACACCAACATAACAACCGTCACAGAGGTGTCGATTCGATGCTTTTTGAGTTAAAACGAACTTATTTTTGGTCCAATATGAAATCTATGATAAAAAAATACGTCGATAATTGCGACACTTGTAAAAGGGCTAAATACAATCGCCATCCTTTCGAAGCACCATTAGAGAGAACTGAAACGCCTCACGGCCCAATGGAAACGTGGCACATTGACGTTTACCATTTTAAAAATAGACGTTTTCTGACAATAATAGATAAGTTTTCTAAATGGGCACACTGCGCAGAGCTGGTAGTAAATAACTCAACGGAAATATGTAATCAATTGATCATTATATTTAGTATAGTAGGCGTGCCGAAAACGATTGTAGTGGATAACGAAACAACATTGAACTCAAATCTTATAAAAGAACTCTTGGAAATGTATAAAATAAAAATTCACGTGACTACACCTCGACATTGCCAATCTCATGCCGACATTGAAAGGTTTCATTCAACTTTAAGCGAACTTTTACGCATTTTGCTTATTAACTACTCGGACGAAGAACTGAACCGCATATTCCAATTAGCAGTGCTAGCATACAATAATAGTATCCATAGTACCACCGAATTAACGCCGAACGAAGTACACTATGGTAGACGCATGGACTTAATAGAACCGTCAAATGAAAAAATGATAACATCCATTTATTTACACAAAATACGGGAGTATTTAAATAACATTTGCAACATAGTCAGAAATCGAATGGAGAACATCAAAAAAAAGGTCAGGGACCGCGTAAACAAAGATAGAAAAAACCCACCTCAGGTAGAAGTAGGACAAAAAATATATATCCGACAGCACGACAGGACTAAAGATAAAGATCGTTTTGTAGGTCCTTTTGAAGTCACTCAAATTTTACCACACGGAGTTTTAGAATATGTTAAAGGAAAAAGAAAAAATAAAATTCATATCAATGCGGTCCGGCTTTCAGGTTGCTCACAACCATCGGACACTCCCTTGCTACCACCAGAAAATGCTCCGTCGACATCAAAAGATTAGCAGTCAATCAGAATTATATAATTACGAGCCTCGGAAATGCAAAATTAATAGACGGCTACTGGCACGTTCTACATTCGGTAAGCATTGAAGGCTTGAAGAAATTTCAAGAAAACTTTTATGGAATAAGTAGAGATAAGAACGGATATGGAGACTTAGGCGTAGGAGTAGATAAGATTTGTTATTTGTTACAAGAGAACTAAATTAATACAGATAATTTAATTAGAGGTAGGTACAAAAGAGGTCTGATTAATGGGTTAGGAAGTATAATTAAGGCAATAACGGGTAATGCAGATAATGACGACATTGTACGAATTGAAAAAGAGTTAAAACAAAACAGACACGTAATACAAGCAAAATTATCTTTGACTGCCGATATTTTAGACGACTTTATGCAAAAATTAACTAATTTGTCCAAAAATCAAGAAAAAATTACGGCCCAACTTAATTCGTCGTGGTATACGCACCATGAAGTTTATTTCTTAACGATTATATTAAACGATGTTCAGACGTTAAATGAACTATTGGAACGCCTAGCCACCGCACTAACTTTTGCAAATCATAACATTTTCCATTACTCTCTATTTAAACCACATGTACTTAGAGAAATTATTAAAAGTATACCTAAAGACCAATTTATTACAACTGATGTCTTAAGACTTGAAAAATATATATTTGTGAAGTTATTTCATAAGCCAAATACAATTATTTTTGCATTAAGAATACCTTTGGTAGAATCGGAAAAATATGAACGTATAAAGCTAGTCCCAACAGTACAGAAAACCCTTTCTACCTGCACTTATCCTTTGTCCGAACCTCGAGATATGCTGCGTTCACGTAACCAGGTAATAATAGCAGTGGAGTGCACAGAAGAAGACACATGTAATAGAAGCCAGAAACCATTGACCGTATGTGAACGTAATGTCATAATACATACTAAAGGGAACTCCTGTAACCTCACTAGTGACGTTTGTCCTGAGGAATATCTATACAAATTAGAAGATAGCAGTTACTTTGTCTACACTGACAACCCAGCAGAAATAGCAACTACGTGCGACGGCGTAACAAGGAACGAGAACATTCAGGGAGCAGCACTAATAATTAATAATCATTGCCTAGTGAATTTGCGAGAACATGTACTTATGGCCTACACAGAAAGCACCAGTAAAATACAGACTATTTCTATTGGCACAATACCTACGATCGAGACTAAGACGCCCCTGCTCTTCGAAAACGACGTGCGTGGACTAGAGAAGCAAATTCATCACTTAAAAACAATGGACCAAGATAGTGAAATTTCTACTGAAGTGAATGTGAAGTTCGGTTCGATGTGTTTAGCGATAGCAACAATAATTTTGATCTTATTAGTATTATATCTCAAAAGACACAATGAGTTATGTTTTAAGAAGATTAGTAACGTAAGTGATTCGCAATCTGTTCCACTGAGTACACTTCCTCCGGGATTATTCTCAGTTCAAAGGGGGGAGATTTAAGCAGTCGTAACGAATAATAATATTGACATAGGTGTTTATTTAACAATAGGTAGTTAAGCCAACCCCATATCTTGAGACACGTATTTTTAAGTTATTATAATATCCTGTACAAAACACAGAGATTCTTCAAAGGGACAATTAAGGATACTATACAAATATTGTATTCGTAATAATTCAGTTTCTTTTATAGCAATGCCACCCTCGAGACGGGCTACGTGCCTCCGCCATATTTACTTTATTCAAATCCTGCACGATAGCAGCTAAATTAGACGAGAGTATAAAAGCCATTGTAACTAGTTTAAAAAAATATTCTGTTAGAGTAAGTTGTAGCATGTAGACGTTTAATTAAATCGTAATTTTAAAATTGTAGTTTTTTTTAAAACAACTTCTCCAGTCGCGAAAAGTTATCTCGCGCCTCGAAGCACGCGGCGTCGCTGCGGGGACTCACCACTTGCTCTGTGACGGCAGTGAGCGGCGCCCGCGCTGGGTCGGTGCTCCACTAATATGAGGCGCCGCGCACTTCCACCGCCCCTTGCTCCACCCGTGCGAGCTGTAAATTCAACGGCAGTTAGTTATAGTAAAACATTACTATTATTAAAACCATTAATATAATTATTAAACACTAGCTTTCCGTCCGCAGCTCCGCCCACGTGGACTACAGGTTATATCGTGCCCAATTGTGGGATAAAATGTAGCTTATGTCCTTTGTCAGGCTCTAATCTATAACTGCACCAAATTTCATCAAAATCGGTTTAGTAGTTTAGGCGTGAAAGACGGAGAGACAGACAGATAGACAGACAGAGTTATTTTTGCATTTATAATATTAGTAAGGATTAATTATTTTATTCAGTAATATAATTAATGTCATTAGTAAAGAATTTAACATGTAGGTAAGTACATAACTACTGGGAATGGATTAATAGAAAGGTGCCTATCACCAGTAGCAAAGGTTAGGCCACCAGCGATAATTATAATTCGTTGTTCTAGCTTTGTTGAGCTCCACCACCTGTCCTCTGCCATGTTGGCCTTCCTTTTTACTGTAGCCTTTTTATCTTTCCTATACTACACACAACAAAAAAAGATCTTACTTCACTGAACTAGATACAAACTTCTAAACACAAAATTAAAAGCTATATATGTACTTTAAATATGTGCAATGTGCATTACATACCTTTGCCCACTGCTTCCAATCTTTAACACACCCGTTGCCATCACTATTCAATACTACAGCGACTTATTCCTATCCATTTCGAATCCGGGTCCTAGCATTGGCTGTACAGAGTGGCAAGATATGATCTCGTCTCCATCAGCCCAATAATTTTTTTGACTTGAGCTCTTGAGCTGTGGATGGTCCTGCATTACGAGCCACTGAAAATAAAGTTGAAATTTATAAATTAGTACCACCCAAAAACCTATTAAGTAATTGACTTGATAAATTGAATATACTCACTGATTTTATTGACGAAAAAATAAATAATTAGAAGGTAATATTTACTTCTTATTAAATTCAAAATACACTTCGCGAAGTGTTCACTGTGTGATAATCACAAGGGGTATAGATGTAAAATGATGATGGAAGATTGTAAAATGCGTAAAAATTTCAAGTGGCTGGTGTGGATTGAACCACAGTCCCATACTTAAGCATTCTTGGAACGGAGAGATTTTTTTCATCATTATTAAGTATTTGTTTACCAACAACTGTGTAACTTCGACCGCAAACGTAAGCACAAAATTAGGTTAGGTTTTTTTTTTAATCTGTGTCGTTGTGCCTTTATTTTAAAGTAGTAAATTATTGATATTATATATTCAAGCAATTACTTCATATCTCTTAATATAAAATGTGTACTTAATGTATTTTTTAATACGAGGAAATAGCCAATATCTACTAGTCAAGAAATTATAGACTGTAAAAATAAGATTCGTCACCGCTCTAGCATAGCCTTGCCAACAGTTGTGAGTTCCCGCAGCCGAGAGATCGACGACGAGCAAGTAGAGCTTAGAGAATGCCTGAAAACGTCGGTGCGCGCAGCGAACGATGTTACCGCTGCGACAGCCGTGATCAAAGCGATGAGCGCAGTTTCAAAGTGTTGCTTAAAGAATTGCATAGCTGGCCTTCTTTACTTTTTGATCATCTAAACATCCTCTATCGATCTGACTAGGTTTCAAACTGCGACATCTCATTCGGAAAAATTTCAAAGGGGTTCGAAGAAAAACAATCACAGGGCGTTTTTCTTCGAACACCTTTGAAATCCGTTTTTAAATTGAACATGGCGGACCTGCACTTCTTAAGAAAGTTTCAAAAAACAAAATTATCACGATTTTAAGTCTACAAAGAGGACACAAACGCCGAGCGTCTTGCTTTAGCAGGTCGCGCCTTTGCAAGACCTAGTATACATAATATAGGTAAATATCTTGACAATTTATTTTGTTTTTTAAATGATTTTTAAACCTCAACCTGGGGCTGTTAAAAAAACCGGCTAAAAGCGTGTCGGGCCACGCGCATTGTAGGGTTTCGTAGCAGCATGGTTCAAATATGCAGCTGGTTTTTTTAATTCTACGAGCACATTGACGGTTAAACCGCTAATAATGTCTAAAAATGAGGTCACAAAGAAAGATGGTAACTAAAGGAGTTATTAAATAAATTCCAGCGCCATAAGGAAAATGAAAAAAATCATCTGTTTAAGAACCACCTCGCGTTGACACAAACGGTTGTATAAAAATCGTTAACATTACGTATTAATTTAAAACTGGTATACTAGCATTACGATCATAGTGGATGTTTTTTATTATAAGATGGGTTTACTCTTGACCTCAATCTTGACCAAGGTCACAGATGAGGTCGACGATAGAGCGAGTTAACCCAGAAAAAGCCTATAAGGCACTGGTACTCCTATGCCCCGACGGATTACAGCAAGCTGTTTGGCGTCGGATTTCGTTAGGAGGGTGGGCGCGAACCAGACGGCCCTTCACAGAGCCTACCACATCGCATGAGACCATAAGACGACACCTCAGATTCAGAACTAATTGAGGTCTCGTTGCCTGGGGTGGATTATTGGGAGGCAGGTCTCATTTGTGTTTCCTTAGTCGCCTCTTACGATACCAATGGAAAGAAATAGGGTGGTGTTATTCTCAACCGATCACCAAATGGCGATGTTAAAATCTCCAAATACTAAAGTATCAAAAACAATTGTATGAAAGAGTTTGTAGTTTCATAAATAACTTTAGTTTTGGGCTAAATACAACAGAACGGAAGTATTTAATGCGCGAGCGAAGCGAGCGTGAATTTTTTAAATTGTTTTTTTCAAATTTTTTTAGCAACAAAATTTTTGTTAGGAATAATATCGAGCTGCTGCTAAAGAGCAGGTCGCGTGGCGATTGTGTATAATTTTGATGTAATTTTGGTAATTAACATCCCCAAAAACCTATAACGACACATGAAATGTCAATATGTTACAGCTTGGCTTTTGACCTCGCCTCACTTTTAGCGTGGAACCTTGTATGGCAGTTGTTTTTGATTAGGCTAAACTTCGTCGTAAATGCTCGTGAATCATTTTTTTCATTATAAAAATTAATTTTTCGCAAACGGACTGCTGAATTGAAAAACGTACGTAGTAAACCCCTTCTATCTTTTAAAAAACGATCCTATAACATCCCACTTGATGATATCGATGAAAAAAAAAAACCGTCGCCCTTTCACGTGTATGGGAAACACCCGAAAAAATTTTTTTTACAAAATTTTATTTTTTCGATCTGTCGGCGCAATTACTAAGCCAAATTTCAGCTCTGTAGTACCAAGGATCTAATATAAGTAAATATATTCTTATTAATCCCAACAATGTTTGGCACTTGGTCTACCATTACTCGCAAACTTGAAGTGCCAACTTATGTTTTATAGTTTTCCTTTTAAATTTGGTTTATATTCTAGCACTGTAAGTTTTTCCACATTTTTGGAAACAACCGTTGAGCTGGTAGGGGGGGGGGGAAACTAGTGTTTGACAAAAATTTTATTTTAAAAATTTATGATTCGCAAACGGAGTGCTAAATCGAAAAACGTTCTGAGTAAACCCCTTCTATCTTTCAAAAAGCTATTCTATGACTACCTGTTCGATGATATTGGCGAGAAAAAAAAAATTCATCGCCCTTTCACGTCTATGGGAGACACCCGAAAAACATTTTTTTTCTAAGGTTTTACTCTACAATTCTGTCGGCCTAATTAATATGTATAACCATGCCAAATTTCAGCTCTGTAGTACCAAGGGTTTCTTAGAAAACCCGTGGACAGACGGACATACGGACAGACGGACATGGCGAAACTATAAGGGTTCGTAGATTACTACGGAACCCTAAAAAGAAGGAAATAAGTAAAGCCTTACTTACTGTCTGCAATAAAAATATATGGAATTTGGTGACCATTGTACTTTTTTGGATTCTGGTTTTACTGTTTTGTTACTAGTTCTGGCTGTGGTAAAATAATGTATCATTTGCTGTTTATTTTCAATGAATACAATTACCGATTTTCTTATATAGTCGATTTCTTTACCTATTTATTTGAACAACATAACGTTACAACAACGTGTTGTTAGTAAAATAGTTCTCCTAATCACAGGTTGAGGTGGTTTTAACTAAAAAGCTGTGTTACTTCGTCTACACAGGAATCAATGGAAGAGAACTGTCAAAGTAACTGATAATTTGCTTGTAAAAAACTAATGTGGCTATAAAATGGAAAAATTATCTAAATAAATAAATAAATAAATAAACGCTACACACTCTAAGGCCCACAGTAAGGTTTTCCCTTGTGTCGTGGGTCCCTTGGAACACACATAAAGACAAACACAAACACCCATGACCCGAGAACAAACATCTGCTTTTTACACAAAGGTTTGCCCCGACTGGGGATCGAACCCAGAACCGCCGATCAAGAGGCAGCGTCGCTACCACTCGACCAAACCGGCCGTCAATCTACTACATGGTTAGCATAAATAAAGCAAAATCCATATTTGCTTAACCTTATTGAACTTAAATTAGATTAAAATTAAAAAAAGGCTTCTAAAAATGCCATATTTTTGGAGAAAATTTTAAACATTACTTGACTGTATTTTTAAAGACAAAGTCAGTAAGGTAAAATAATTTCAGAATTAATTCAGACATCAATAGGTAGCAAAGAAATTGTAGTTACAGATGTTCTCAATGTCGAACCATTTGATAATTTTAACCCGGCGGTACTCGCTCCTTGGTAAAAACTACCACAGAGTACTCTAATTTTACTGTATTTTTCCGAACCCAAGATTCTAGGTACCTTCAAGACGGGATTTAACAAACCCGTACCCCTCAGTAAACGTGTAAAGTGAAAATGGGTAAAAATACCCGGTTGATTATCTCAAATTTGATTGTCTCAATCATCCTTACTATATAGGATCATTTTTGCATGTATCAAGTATAGTTTTAAAATTTATATCAATTTTTCATAACAAGTTAAAAGTAATTTTTTTTTTTGTTTTTTATAAAATTGCTGTGGAAAAGTACAGTTTTTTTAAGGATAAGCTTTGATTATAATAAAATAAACATTATAACTTGCATTTGTGGTTTAGTTTATGGACAAGAAAGCTAATAATACGAATACTTTGTCAATACACTTAAGTTTCAGCTGTCCTCTCTTTGTTTCCCAACAGCCGTATTGTAAAATGTAACTACGAGTATTTCTGAAGATACTTGTATAATCTGGCTTTTGAAATAAACAGTGAACGTTTAGTCTAAACACACTGAAAAAAAACTTGTTTTCTTAGATATTGCCGATTAAAGTCTGTGGTAGTTTTCATGTAAGATAACTTATTACGACTGGAGAAGTTCTTTTTTAAAAAAGAAACTAAAATTAATTTACAATATTTTAATATATTCACTTCTTCTACTTATCGTGTAGGGTGTCAGAGTTTTCAAACCGCACTTAGGCCTCTGACTTAGTTTTAACGACTGTAATCAATCGACAACAGCCGGGATCGACAGCTTATGTCCACTTATTTCGACTTACTCCATATGAATGCGCTTACAATATAAATACAGAGGCTTTTATAACATAGACTTACTTAGCTATTAAAATGCATAGTTTGTCTATTTAAACCTGGTAATTCACAGACTTTCTTTATCTGTCGTTGCCTCCGCGGACCACCTCAGAAGTACATGAAAAGATTAATAAGGTATCGAGTCAGATACTGGGAGTGCAGAAAACAAGAACAGCTATCACGCTATGCAGCCCCCAGTACTGGGTACCTACCATGATCGTTTAAAAGCATTTCTGTTTAGGATCCAAATTTGAACTGCTTCGCAATTGAAATGTTTTTTAAATTGGTACCATGATGGCACTGCTTTTGAACTGCTCAGTTGTCTATGGTCCATTTTTTTTCTTGGTTTCTCCATTTTCGATAGGCAAAAGTCTTCATATCTTAAAGAATTAACATAACACGTAACTTGCAGGTAACTGATCAGTCTGTTTCGCTTCCTAGTACAGCTCTGTCCCCTTCTGAATGACAGTTCAAGTCTAATGGTCGCCAAATGAGAATAATCAAAAAAGCGTTCGGAAACCATAATTCTGTTTATTTTAAGATTTTATTTAAAAAATATTTAGAGTTTCAATGTTATAAAGACTTGATTATCAAAGCTTATACAAAATATTAATTTTTATGTAATAGGTACGAAAAAATTAACCAAAATAACATGTAATCATAATCAAGTTCAGAAAAAAAGATTCTCTTGAATTACGTAAACAAGTACTTTGAACACACGCATTTTGATATATCAACAAAAACAATTTTAGATTTTTGTCTTTTTAACCTTAAATTACTTTACTCTTCATTTTTAACAAAACATAATGATTGTATTTAAAACGTAGTGATTATATCCTCATTGATTGTACCATTTGTTCTAGAAGATAGTACCTATCTGGGTCCACTACTTACTGCAATGTTTGCTTTATGCTGTGTAGTTTTAAGTACCAAACTATGAATAATCTACTGAAATTCCCACCTAACACGACCCCGACCCACTGACCAATACAATTATACATCATTAAATCTACACTTGACGCATTTTTGCAATGAGTTAAAGTTTTGGTATTCAAGTTAAAATGACATGTTTTTGAGTAAGTACCTAACCTAATTTACATGGGAGAAAAACTGAAAGGTCTAATCCTGTCAAATTCCAGGGTCAGACAGGTCAGTTGGACTTTATAAAAATTGTAAGACTTTCAGTAAGTAATCTGTTTTTAATTTTTTTTTTGTTACAGAATACTATTCATTTGCTATACAATATTTATCGGACTCATCTCATTAAGTGGCAAACATCAACTAACTAGGCAGTTGTCAGAGGCGAAATAAATAGAAAAGTAGATTTACTGCTTCAGCAGTCAGAAATAAATATATTTGATTTGATTAAACATCTACTTACTATAGGTACTTACCTATGCAAAGGTACTGATGACAATCCAGGCAATTTAATAATCAACCCAAATGAGCCATGCCATGATAAACAAAACAAACAAGAAAAATAAGTAAGTAAGCAAGATAAAAATAACATGATATATTCCACTTTTTTACCTACTGTTTCAATGCAAACAAACAAAATCATATGAAGTATAGTCATTGTTCTACTTGTATTGATGGTACAGATGGACCAAGTCTTAAAGAAATAAATGTGTTAGAAGAATATTACAATCGACTTCATAAATTCTTACACAGATTATTTCCATTCTAACTTTCACAAGTACCTACTATTTAATTATGTCATATAGCTTGTTTATAGGTACTTACCTATTTTAAAATAATGATGTACATACATACTTCGACAATTTTTTCTTTGTAATCTAAAATATAGTAGGGTTCTCTTTGCTGTCATTAGCAGAATGTACAAATGAATTTTTACCTAGGTACTTACTTGACTGTAAGAAAATGATCTTAAGGTGGGTCATGGTTCAAATGATCAACTGCACAATAAGGGCTACTCGAGGGTGCAGAATGCAGTTTATTGAAAGAGCCGACCAGCAAACTAAGAGAAAAGGGTAGTGCTTACTAACAATAATTTGTGTTAAGTACTTAGTAATTGGGACTTATTTTGTTACAGATTACAAAGAGAAAATTAAATCTGTACCTAATTATTAGTAGTGCAGAGGCTGAAATAGAATTAATGAAGAAGGCAATTTCAATCAGAACCAGTAATCTGCCTTGGCTTGGTGCAGCTTCAAATAGGATTTACTGAAAGGCTACAAAATTACCACATTCTGTACTCAACTCAGTGCTGTTACAAGATGTAATTGTGTGTTAAAGTGACAAATAAATGTTTTATCTATTTATCTTTGTTAATGAAGTAAATGAAAAGTTTTACAACTTAAAAACCTATTATACACCTATAAGCCTCAAAGGGGTAGACATAGACAGAGTGTCACGGTTCTTAAGGTTTTTATAATAAAACTCACCGTTATTGTAAAACTTTCATGTAAGAACTTAAGATATCAGAATTGTCTACAATACAAATTGAATATGCAAAGAAGTAGTATTATATAAATCTTTACAATTAATAAAGAAGTATTAAGTTTAAACATCTATTTTTCTTAATTCAAAGGTTTATCAACAGCAGTTAAATATTATTTATTTATGGGATATACTTACAGCATTCAATCATGAGCACTATTTTCTCACATTCAAATTCTGATAATCATGAATAAGTTTAAATGATGTAGTAGGTAAGTACAGTGGTGTGAGGGGTGCTGCAATGATATGATATGTTCAACATACAAAAAAAGACCCTCTTGGTGCTAATACCATCTGTTACAGTAAAGTAAGCCTAGGAAGATTTGGCAGATGGTACCTATGTTCTTTGTTTTTCTTTCACTAGTAGGTATACCTTAGAGCAATTAAAATTCCAAAATATTTTGATCAATAAATTTATTATAGTGTTTAACATTATCAATGTTGGTGAGTATTTTGATAATATTGGGAAAAACCATAGCAGCTGAAGAGGTCCTTACATGCAATCTGCTCCAATAGGCATCTGTAGCTGGAAGATGATTCAATCCAAATCTAAAACATAAAAAATAAATTACCTAAGTATCTGCTTAAATGAATAAATTAGTACAGAATTCAATCTATGTACAGTCAAGAATACGTCAAGCTTGACACTTTGGACTTTGGACTGGCCCTGCATTGTATAGCGCGTGGTATAAATAAGAGCTCAGCTTAAACTGGTAGTGTCAAGTGTGACGTGCTCTCGACTGTACCTACATACCTACCTACCTACCTCCTACATAATGTAACTAATATTACAAAGGGAGAAAGATTTGATTAAGTTAAGTATTCGTTTCAATTTTCAATGTATGCTCCAAAACCACTAAACAAATTTTGATGAAATTAGATACAGAGTATTGGTCCTGGATTGGGAATGAAAATAGGCTGCTTTATATCCCACTGCTGGACACGATATAAAGCTTACCCCTCGCAGGCAGAATCTATACTGTCATACTAAAGTCAAAATATATGCCTCGTGGGCTGAATCTATACTATCATACTAAAGTCAAACAAAATATATGTAGGGTAGGTACCTAGTTATTTGATTGTTTGTTTGAATTAAAGGCACTAAACCGATTTTGATAAAATAGATCAAACTTTGGGAATGAATAAAAGCTTACTTTTTATCCCACTGCTAGGCAAAACACAACTTGTAGTCAATGCGAGCGGAGCAACAGAAGAAAGCTCAGTTTGTTTGTTTTACTTAATTGAATGGATAGGCTCCGTGGAAAGTCGTAGATACTAATGGTTAATTTCCTCAAAATTTACTTATGGTCACAAAATCTGATAATGATAAGTTATGAACTTACATAAAAATGCCAGCGTGAGAGTCAACTCTAAGACGAATATTATAGGTCAGCGCTATATCGCGCGTCGTTAACAACAAAGACACAGTTTGCTATTGTAACACGGAGTCTTCACTGAGTTTAAGAGCATCTTTTACAGTATTCAAGGGGCAAGGAGGCTTCATTCAAAATTGCATCAGCATCACATTCCTTGAACATCTGAAAAATAAAGTACGCATGCGTTTTTATATACACACGTCATGAGCATTACTTATAAAATAAACCACATAATAATATTCCAGTTTTACTTACTTCCACATTTTGTTCTATTAGTATCCAATTTCACTTCACTTTATGTTATTTTGCTAAAAAAATAATTTGAACCGCCATATTTGTTTTGACATTTCAGCAATCAAAATTGAATGAAAAAAAAAAAATTGTCGCTGGTCTGCCTTTGAATCGCAACAGCGCCAAAATTGAATCGCTTATAAGCCATCATGGTACGAAAAAGCGTTGCAGACTTGTTTAGGTCCTAAATTGGATCGCGCTAAGCGATCATGGTAAGCCTCCAGAGCTTTCAATTTGAATCTGAACCAATCAGCGCTGTTAACGTTATCGCTCCATCAGTTGTCCAGTGCGTTCGCTTTTGTTCTCGTCACCTGCTATTGAATAGACTCAATCGCAAAAAGGAGTGTGTGCGTTAGCCCGGCTAGTTCATCTCTGTTTTTATTATAACAAAGAAGCTATTTCACGACTTACTTCTCCAGAAAGAACACGGGACAGCCCTTACCACACATTTCATTCTCCGAGACAAACTGAATCGGAGCCCGACATGCAAGGTGATATGGATGATAGCAAAGTAAATTGAAACAAACGCAAAGCTCCTCCACAAGTAAAACAGTCACACAGTATGGACGACCACATGAAAGAGATGCGCGAACTAATCACCATACTATATATGCGGCAAGAAGCGCGTTTCCATGAGTTGCAAACTTCAATGGCACAAAACGCTGAAATAAAAGAAAGCATTAATTTACAATGAAGCGATTTCTAAAATAAGAACCCTGCGGACAGAAAAGAATAAGGATGAGAAATGCATAGCAGTTTTATAGGAAAAAAAATATTTCTTAAAAAAAAAACACTGTTCCACTTTCCTAGAGGTATGAAATGTGCCCTGTTAATTTATTTTCCAGCTTTTATGCCTGTTTCGGTATTAATATTTTAGTGAAGTGTACTTACATCATGACGTACACCACTCATACAAGAACTCCTACCACAAACACACACAGATACCACCACAGTTACGCATACTACTCATACTTTAACCAGGGGGGTGTCACTCCGCAGTTTAGGCATGTTCGCGCGGCGGGCATACTGAGTATGCCAGCGAGCGCGGGTTGAAACTCGTCACGCGCGCGCTGACCGCGTTGGTTGCGTGTTGAACAAAATAATAAGTGTATCTACTTATTAACAATATTAAAACCAGACAGAAACACGTTTTGCCATCACAATAGTCTGTAGGTGTGTGTAGTTAGTAGGTAGTTATGTAGGCTAGGTATCAAATAACATAGTTGGTTATGTTAACTTGTGTTTTTACTTACTACATTCCTAACTAAAGTTACTCTTGATAAGCAGTGTTATCTTTCTTAATTAATTTCAATAATAATTTTACCTATAGAATATAAACGCTAGCAGCCGACTATAAGTTTCAATTTCTCTTGCAAGCTTGTGCCGCTCGCAATAGTAGGCAAATTTTTATGCCTAAAGTCGACTTTTGTTAGGGAGTGAGACTTCTGTACGTTAGTACTATATTTATTTTGTGCTTTAACTTACCTAACAAACAAACAAACACATACAGTTATTAAAACAATCACAAATTTCAATCAAGCCATATCACAAGGATATTTAATACATCGAACACTGAGATATACATAATCAATACTCAATACTCAATCATTTATTGCTTTCCATGGTTTTTACATAGGTGACAAACAAATAACATTTCTGAGAGCTCATGAACCCAGGCTGGGCACGCAATTTTATTTGAGAGAGGAGGACTCATGTCAAACATTTGCGGCTAAAACGAATAAAAAATATTGTCATAAAAAAGGGTTATAAATTATTACTTATATTATGTCATGCGGTTAATATTCATCTCGTAAATGTTAATTAATGTTATAAATAAAAAGAAAGCAGTATTAGTAGGCAATAATTAAATATCCCAGGTATAAAAATTAAATTTAATGTCAGTTTTAATGCGTAGTCAATGGTAATTAAATAAATGTAGATAATTGTAAATTAAACGATGTCATTATAATAAAAATAATAGGTTCATGTCAATTATTATAAGAAAAAAAGAAAAAAGAAAAATATAAATTAAAATGCCTAATGTCAAAATTTATCTTGTAAATACTCGTCAATAGTATAATAACATTTATCGTATAAAAATTCTTTAAGATTTAAAATAAATTGTTTTTCTTTCAATTCAGTTTTAAAGAAAGTCGGCAATTTATTATATATTTTCACCGACATGCTTAGTGGGCCTGTTGAGTGTAGTTTTAATCTAGAATTAGGCAGTAATAATCTGTCCCCGTCGCGCAGTGTATACACACATCAAAAAAAGTTTACGATCAGTAGCAATATCAGGTGTATTCTTTAAAATATAAATTATTTAAAGAAACTGTTTACGTTTTATGATTTTATAATGAAAATGCACTAAGTAAATAAAAGAATCATTATTAATTATTTACTTTTTATTAAAAAAAGCTAGGAAATGCAATTTTGGCTTAAATGTAATGTAATGAAAAATTTGAATTAATGAAAAAACAAACAAAATTTATTACGAAAAAATTAATAGTTAGTATAAAATGACTCCTCCCCTGGCTCGCACACATGCGGAAACCCTTCTGGGCATGCTAAGAATTAATTTATCTAGCATTTCTTGTGGTAACCTGTCCCACTCTTCAATAGCAGCTGCCCTGATTTCTGACACTGTTCGCGGAGGTGGCTGACGGTTCCAAACAGCTCGCTTAAGAGCATCCCACGCATGCTCGATCGGGTTTAAGTCAGGCGAGCCGGCAGGCCAGTCTAACCTGGTGATGTCGTATTGCTGGAGAGCAGCATCAACACGTCCGTTTCGATGTGCGGGCGCATTATCATCTACCATTATGAATTGGCGCCCGTGGTTGATGCGGAATAGTCTGACGTATCCATCGATTGCAATCGTTTTGTACATGGCTCCGGTCATGGTGCCTTGATACGGGATTAAGGGCGTCCTAACCCCAATCATTATCCCGGCCCAAAAGGACACTGATTTCCCGCCCTGCTGAACGGTTCCAGTGGCAGTTCTCTGCCTTTCAGAGTCGCCAGGTCTTCTCCAGACACGGACACGTCGGTTATCTGGATGTGTACTGATCCGCGTTTCGTCAACGAAGAGGCAGTTCTGCCAGATGCTTTCGTCCTCAATTTCTTCATTTTTCCGTTGCTGTGAGTTCAGAGGTGCTCGCCAGGATCTCCTTGCTCGTAATCCAGCTTGGTGTAAGCAATTTCTAATCGTTTGGGTGCTAACTTCGCGGCCGGTGGCAGCTCGCAGCTCTGCTTTCATTTTAGTGGCGTTCATTGTTGGGTCACGGGCAGCCAGTAATCTGATATATCGCTTCTGAATTGCAGTAAGAACAGTTGGGCGACCACTGCGAGGTCGATCAGCTAAATCTTCCATGCCCTGATACCTCTCCAACGTGGTCACCACGCAGGATTGGGATACATGAACTCTGCGTGATATTTCCCTCGTGGAATAGCCTTCTCCACTTAAAGTTAGAATTCTGGCTCGTAAAACTGCAGTTAATCCTCTCGGCATCGTTACCAACTTAATTTTTTTTGAATAAATTGAAAATATTGATAAGTTGCGACTATGTCAGATTTCTGAATGAAAGCAAGCAAGGGTTGATTGTGTTTTTAAATGAAAAAACATTTGAATTACGAAATTATTTTATATTTAAATTTCATATTTTTAAATAAGGAATCAAAAGATAAAAAGTGATTAAGTTTTATTATTCTACAATAAAAAATATTAGCACTTTTCCAAGTGATCGCAAACTTTTTTTGATGTGTTATGTTGTAGGTATGTCTTTTCGTGTTTCGTAAAAATCAGGGTGTTTTCTTGTGAATTTGCATATTTCCAGTATGTAAATTGATGGTAAGCTAAGTATTTTGTACTCTATACAGTACGGTCTACAACTATCGATGTCTTTAATATTTGCCAAGATTCGAATCAATTTCTTCTGAGATGTGAAAAGGTCCGGCGCGTCGGTGCTGTTTCCCCATAAAATAATACCGTAGCTGAGCCAAGCATAGGCATACGCATAATAGGTAGATATTGCAGTTGTCAAATCAGTCGTCCTTTTAATCTCTCGAAGTGCGTACGTAAATTGCGCTAACTTAGTCTTCAACTTTTGTACGTGGCATTTCCAGTTCATGTGTGTGTCTATATCCATACCTAAGAGTGTAAACTTTTGCACGCGTTCTATTTGTGTCCCGTTGTATGTGAAGTGTATGTGTAGTGGTGGTTTTTGATACGGTTGAAAGGTAATGATTTTTGTTTTTGTATAGTTAACTTCAAGGTTATGATCACTTAACCATGAAACAGTTTCATCCATGAGTTGTTGCAACTTTTGGTTGAGGTTTGTATTGGTACGACATGAAGTTAACAACGATATGTCATCCGCGAATAAAATGCATGGTTCGTGAATGTTTTTAGGCAGGTCATTTAGATATATTAAAAATAGTAAACAACCGATTACGCTACCTTGTGGTATGGAGGCGTTTATACAAACAGGGTCGGATCTAATATTTTTAATTTCTCCAGTCGCGTGATTGTAATGTTCTATTTCGACATACTGCGTTCGATTTCGTAGGTATGACGTTAACCATTTGTGTGCCATCCCGCGTATTCCAATACCGTGCAATTTATGAAGAAGTATATTGTATTATACTTTATCGTAGGCTTTTGTGAGATCGAGGAGTATACCCACAGCGTATTTTTTGCCATCCAGGATGCCTAAGATTTTTTGTACATATTTATATACTGCCAGGGTCGTTGACCTTTTTTTACAAAAACCATTTTGTGAGTCATCAAAAATGTTATATTTTTCGCAAAACGAGTAGATACGAGTGCACATTGCTTTCTCGAATATCTTAGAAGCGGTTGATAACAAGGCAATGGGGCGGTAATTGTTAGGATCCGTTTTATTAAGTTTTTTAAATATCGGTTTTATTATAGATGTTTTTAAAGTTTCAGGAAAATCCCCTTCGTCAAAAGATTGGTTTATGAGCAGAGTAAAAGGCAAAGCTAATTCGTCAGCACATTTTTTTATTAACATAGGTGGTAACTCGTCGATGCCGTAGCTAAATTTCGGTTTAAGTGTTTTTAAAAAGTTTAAGGTTTCGCTTACAGTAACTGGGTGTAGAAACATGGTGCTAAGAGGTGGATTTATGTATGACGGGGCGACCCCGGGGCGGCGGCGGCGCGGCGCCTCCGCTGTCCTTGTCCGACGTCGTTTGTCCGATTGACGCGAAGTAATTGTTAAATGCATTTGAGACGTATTCTGGTTTTGAAATTATCTCGTTACCTACTTGTAATTGTATATTTGTCTTTTCTTTTTTACCTGTTTTGTTAGTCCTCTCATTTATAATTTGCCACATCGTTTTTAGGGTTCCGTAGTAATCTACGAACCCTTATAGTTTCGCCATGTCCGTCTGTCCGTCTGTCCGTCTGTCCGTCTGTCCGTCTGTCCGTCTGTCCGCGGGTTTCCTAAGAAACCCTTGGTACTACAGAGCTGAAACTTGGCATGATTATACATATGAATCACGCCGACAGAACTGTAGAGTAAAATCTTAGAAAAAAAATTTTTTTCGTGTGTCTCCCATAGACGTGAAAGGGCGATGAATTTTTTTTTTCTCGCCAATATTTTTGAGTAGGGTGTCATAGGACAGCATATTAAAAAATAGAAGGGGTTTACTTAGAACGTTTTTCGATTCAGCACTCCGTTTGAGAAAAAAATATTTTTAAACTGAAATTTTTTGTTAAAAACAAGTTTCCGGGTCCTACCAGCTAAACGGTTGTTTCTAAAAATGTGAAAAAATTCACGGTTATAGAATATATAACGAAATTAAAAGAAAAACTATCACATATAAGTTGGCCCTTCAAGTTTGCGAGTAATAGTCGACCAAGTGCCAAACTTAGTTGGCATCACTAAGAATTTATTTACTAATATTAGATCCTTAATAGTACAGAGCTAAAATTTGGCATGGTCATACATACCTATTGATTGTGGTGACAAATCTAAAAAATAAAATGGTCGAAAAAAAATTTTTTCGTCTGTTTTCCATTAACGTGAATGGGCGATGGTTTTTTTTCTAGCCGATATCATCGAGTGCGTTATCATAAGATCGCTTTTTAAAAGATAGAAGGGGTTTACTACAAACGTTTTTCGATTCAGCAATCCGTTTAGGAAACATTAATTTTTATAACGAAAAAAAAAGTGGAATAATTCACGAGGGTAGCATTTACGACGAAGTGTACCCTAATCCAAAATGGTTGACATACAAGGTTCCACGCTAAAAGTAAGGCGAGCCGAAAGCCAAGCTGTAACATATTGACACATTAAAAATATACACCTGCTTAGCTTGATATTATTATATTATTCCTTACAATAAAATTGTCGCAAAAAAAAAAATTCGCGCTCGCTTCGCTTGTGCATTAAACACTTTCATTCTGTTATATTTAGGCCAAACTTTTTAATACATTTCTTAGTGATACTAAGTATAGTATTTGGGGATTTTAACATCAACTATGACTATGACAATATGCTTGTAAAATTAAGAAGCCAGCTGCATATTTGAACCATGCTGCTACGGAACCCTACAATGCGCGTGGCCCGACACGCTCTTGGCCGGTTTTTATTTTATTGTTAGACTTATTAATTTTTTTGATGTACTCGAGGCTTTTTGCCGTAATTACAGTTTTTTTCAATATTTTTTCATATTTTTACATAGTTTTTTTAGTATATCGTTTTGTGATTTTAATGTTAATAGTTTAAGTAGTCTTTTATTTTTACAGGATACTTTAATTCCTACCGTCAGCCAGTATTTTTTATGTTTGGTTTTTAATTTAATTTTCCTTTTCGGAAAACACTGGTTAAGGGTACAAATTAATAATTTCTCAAACTCATTGTAATTTTCTTATATAGATTTAGTAGGTTTAATAATGCGTTGCCAATCGGTAAGTGCTATATCGTTCTTAAAACGTTCTATATTACAATCGTGAAATAGATGTTTTTCGATGTGCCACACTGTGGGTTTTTTCGGTTTAGGTGTGTGTAAAAAGTGTAAAATAGTAGCTCTGTGTCGTGTAAATCCGAAGTCTTCTACAGTAGTGTATGTCTTTATATGAGAGAAGTTTGTGAAAATTAGGTCTATGCAAGTTGATGATGTGCTAGTTATGTGTGTAGGTTCTTTTATGTGTTGCGTGTATTTGTGTTCTGACATAAAGGTTAGTAATAGATTAGTTTTAGTGTTGTTTGTTAAGATATCCGTGTTAAAATCTCCACCTATAATTATGTTATGTTTGTGATATTTTTTATTCAGATGTTCTAATAATTTATTCATTTGTCTATAAAATACGTCTTCCTCCCTCCGGTTCCAATAAATAGTGATTAGTAACATATTATGTTCTAGTAATTCTGTTGCGCAGACTTCAATTACATACTCGACGGACATAATATCGGCTATGTCTGTTTTTTCTTCATTTTTGATATCGTCTTGTAGCAAAATACATACGCCGCCTCCCATGTGGTGTTGCCGACAGTAAGATGCTGCGATTTTATAACCGTTAAACTGAACCATATTTATCTTTTCTTTGGTCAACCAGCTTTCCGAGATATAAATTGCTTGATATTTTTTCGAATCGTATAAAAAAGCTTCTATGTCATGTAATTTATTATATATACTCTGGAAATTTTGGTAAATAATTTGAAAGATTGGTTGTTCAGTTTTGAAAAGTCAGAGATTCATTTTGACTGTCATATTTTGAATTTGAGTCACTTTCTGTCTCGCGTCCCTTTGCAGTAGATTGGTTATGTTGAGCTTGGGTCCTTATGCTATTTACTACTTTACCTTCTATTATCAGTCTATTGTCACGGATCATTGCATGCAAACAATTTCTTCTAGCGTCAATCATATGTTCTCGCATTTTTTCCCTGTTTTTCCTTTCAGCTTCGTCTAGAAATTCTGAGACAGAAATACCGGTTCCTTTGAAGTAGTGACTATTTTTTACTAGATATTTCGTCATTCTCTTACTAACTTACTCTATCATAATCGGTCTTTTGTTTCTTCTTTTACCTATTCTATACATATCTTCTATATATCCGGTTAGGTCTACGTTCATTATGTCTTGAAAAATGTATCGTATCCTATCTTCCAAAGATTGCAGCGATTCGTTGTATTGTTCTTCTAGGCCATATAAAACGATTTTTTTTGCTTTTTCTAAATTGGAGTAATCTGGTTTCATTGTAGGTAGGGGCTGTATATTTTTTAGTTCTTGAATTTCTTTTACCAGTCTTTTATTTTCCTTTTTGATACTATTTAATTATTTTGCGAGCCTTTCTATATTTTTTTGTTGTTCTTGACTTCTAGTAAACAGTGCTGTAGTTTCATGTTTTATTTCACTTTTCAGTTTTGTAACTGCACTTTGTATTTCTGATTTAAGTATAATTGTAATTTCTTCAATAATTGATTTGTTATTTTCCTTCAGCTTTGCACTTATAATATTACTAAGGTTATCTACCGTCGATACGTTATTATTTGAAATTATTTGTTCGGTTTCATTGTGTATTGGGCTATGACTGTGGTCAGAGTTATCTGAGTCTTCAGTTTCATTCTGAACTGGGTTTCTCCTAACTGGGGTATTATCATCTCTTTTCTGGCGCGTAGTTATGTTGGTACATGAGTGGCATGCCCAATTTGTGTCCAATTTACGTTTATTTGCCATGTAGTAAGCTGTAATAATGTTTAAGCATGCATAATGAAATATACTTTTGCATTTTTGGCATTTAATTGTTTGATTTAAATCTTTTGTGCCGTTGCAAGCAAGACACTTCATTGTGGAATGTAGTTCTTATTTCTAGGAAGTTACGGTTGGATGTTGATCGCTCTCTACCTCAACCTAAGCGAAATAACTCGCACATCTTTGACATGCACAATTTTTGTTATTATGAATGACTTACCTAGACTTATTGAATAATATCGACGATGCTCAAATAGTTGAAAGTTTAATTATTGACAACCCAACTGAATAATAGTCGTTACTAGGCGCTAATAACTCTTTCACCGTTTTGTATCAAAACATAAAAAGTATCAATAAAAATTTTAATTGCTTTATTATGACTTTATCTAGATAGCATTTTTTTCCCAAATGTAATAGTACTAACCGAATGTCGCATAAAATATTCTCCTACGTATTCGATGGATTATTACGACTATCACTGCTCTAAAACGTACCTAAATCAGAACGACGGTATTGTTGTTTTTATCAAGTCAGGATTAAATGTTGAAATTATTGAGCCCGTGTTCCGTGACGCTAACTGTCTTGTTATACAAATCAACAAAGCTATTCAAGTCACATTTCTCTATACTGACGTGCAAAACATAAACACAGTAGGAAGTTTTACACAATTTTGAGAAGAAGCGTTTAGAGTATTTTGTGGTGTCAGTTTTCTCATAATGTGTTCACTTATTATATGGAACAAATGGCGCAGATTTCAAATCTGATAGGAAAACTTATTTATCTGTTTTGTAAGATAAATGTTTTAAAACCCAAAAAATACTTTATGACTAGTGATACATGGATTGAATAATACATATATGTGAACCATGCATAAATACAGTAAAACGGTGCATAAACACAGCTAAGCGGTAACTTGCTGTGTTTATATTAAGCGATGCCACGCGAAATCCATATGAGTAGTACAGTAGGATTAGTTACTATATTTATGCTTAGGAAAGCTCAAAATCAAAGTAACTAGATTCTAAGTTTAATTACTGTTTTTCACATGAAGTCGACCAAATATGTTAGGTTTATTTAGCAAATAGTCTGTAAAATAATGAAAACTTGCTTACAAAACCATGACTCTTTATTTATTTGTATCCAAAATACAATAATCGTTATGTACCATTCACACAATTGAATGAATATACCAATCGAAGAAAAAAAAAGTACGGAAGTGTCTAGCTAAAAAATACTTTTCTTAAATCAAATATTTCGTAAAATTCCGTTTTTAAAACATAACTTTTTTTTCTTTTTCTTCAATTTTTTTTTCAGTCGTTGGTAAACTGAACCAAACACTTCTTCTATTTTCTGTCATCAGAGGCACCAGTTTCTTTATTATTTCTTCTTTACGGTCCTGAGATATTCCAAATTTTTATACTTTCTATGACAATCGCGCTGTTATGACGAATCCAACGACGTACCATTTATCAAAATCAGCCCACGCGTTTGATCTAAATAGTGCCACAAAGATACAAACCCACATACATACATACTGCAGCATTTCTGCTTGCGATCTTTTTTATGTTCTCTAATTCTTTCCGGTCTAGTTTTCTTTTGCTCAAAAATGAGAACTCAAAAATGCTGATACCATTTATTAAAAAAAACAAAGTAGAATGGAAAATTGCTCGTCTTATGTACAAAATGGTAATTAGCCCTACGATGACCTATGGGCTAAATGTGGCAGCCTTAACAAAACGGAATCGATCCAGGCTCCAAAAATATGAAAGGCATATCCTAAGAGAAATGCTGAGCGTATCCAAAGACGCGCCCCCAGAAAAAATTCGCGAAATTCTTGAAGGGAAAACTATTACAAAAATTGTGAAAGTCCGCCGGATTTCATTCTATGGCCATATACTTAGACGCCCACATCCACATCTAATATACGCTGCATACAACTACAATGAATATACGAAAAAGATTGGTCGGCCTATATTCACTTGGATAAACTCTCTAAATCAGAACATATACAATTACACTCGAAAATCATAATCCTATTGGAAAACAATTGCATCGGACCGACAAAAAATCAAAAAAGAAGCTGAAGACATCTACAAAGTAGCTGAAACGGATACTGAATCGGAATCAGAGGACTTGGATTACCATTACCGAAGCAATAATAATAGGAGAAACGCATCTCAAGAGCGGCAGGAGGACAACCATACGTAATTTCGACGTTTTACACCAACGGACAAGATGTAGACGAAGAAAACCAGGCTAACTATTCTACAAACAAGAATGATTAACAAAACAACCTACCCGGTGAAGAAAGCCGCACAAAAAAAAAAAAAGAAAAACAGTGGAGGAAGAGGACCCACAATCCACATCACTGCAGCTTCAATCCTACCTGCATATATTACACACCAAGTATAGTATCTACTATCCTCCCTGCGTTGGCTCGATGCTAGTATTCTTGTCGACTCACATTTCCTATCCACTCCACATCCTGCTGCAACAGCCCCAAACAGTCACAGACCCTATCTTATGGTGCCCCGCCGACCACTGGCCGCTGCGGTATCTAGATCGCCTGTAGAAGCTGATACGTATGCCAAATCACTCGATCCATTACATTTATAAAATGTAGCATGAATGGAGGGGTTTGTGCATTCGTACCACTATGTGCAGACCGGGATAGATGTTGTTGTTGAGCCTCTGCGGCAGAACTGCTGGGCGAGCGTGGCCATTTTGACGGTTGACGGTTGACGGTAACAACTTCTGCTCGCCGAAGTCACTTGTACCGCCACCTTACAATTTCAAAAAACCGCTCCGCTTATGAATCTCGGACCACACACCAACACAGCTCCGAGCCTCGAGTCACATGATGCAAGTCAAGATGCGCGCGCGCCCCGCGCCGCGCACCGCCCCGCCGCACTTGCCCTCGCTTCTCTCGACACCGCAGTCATCCATCAGCTGTTCGCTTGCGCGTCCGCGCCATTTTACTATTTTGCTATTAAGTGATTTTATTAATTTTTAACTGTTGTGACTACTTTAACGCTTTCATTAAATTCTTTCTTTCTTTCAAATAACACAAATTATTCTTCGTCTTGCTTCTATTCCTACTTTCTTCCGCCTATCAATCTTCGACCTTCACTTCACCTTCATTACTTCAATGCTTGCTGCTTACGCTAAGGGGTGGTAATAACCCCATAATTGGTGACCGCCGTCGAAGCCAGGAGGAATCCAGTGCAGTGAACATCGCAACGTAGAGGATTAATCCGTTTTTAAAACAGTTCAAATAGTGTTGAAAAGAACAAAGGACTTGGGGTGTGGCACAAGTCATAAGCGGTGAGCGATTTTATTTTCTTATATTAAAGTGAGCATGGCGGAAGCAGAGAAAGACCAAGTGTGTAGATTGGGCGTAATAATCCCGCCTTTTAATGCAGATGAACCCGCTTTATGGTTTGCACAAATCGAGGCGCAATTCATTCTATAAAAAATAACAAGTGATGAGACGAAATTCTACTATGTCGCAGGCCAACTAGAGGCACGATACGCGTTAGAGGTGAAGGATATAATCACTAGCCCACCAACTGCTAACAAGTACGAAAAAATTAAAACTGAACTCATTAAGCGACTCTCTGCCTCGAAAGAGAAGAGGATTAAGCAACTGCTTGTCCATGAGGAGCTTGGCGATTGTAAGCCCTCTCAATTCTTGCGCCACCTCCAGAACCTGGCAGGACCATCCGGAACAGCTGAATTCATTAAAAGTCTGTGGACCAACCGATTACCGCAAAACATACAAACCATTGTTGCTTCACAGAACGACTTACCGTTGGACAATCTTGCAGAGCTGGCTGACAAAGTCTACGAAATTGCTCCTTCCGCACCTCAGGTAGCCTACGCCGCCTCTTCATCCGCAGCATCGTCACCTTCAGACGACATGGCTAAGCAGATAAGTGAACTAACCAAGCAAGTTGCCTTACTCACCAAGCAGCTCAACGGCAGAGGACGTGCACGTTCACAATCCAGGCCTCAAAGGAATAACCGCTCAAAAAGTAGACCGCGACAGCCTCCACAGGATCACCCACATTGCTTTTACCACTATACTTTTGGATCCAAGGCCAATAAGTGCAAGCAACCCTGTACCTTCAATGCGGAAAACGCACAGGGCAGTCGCAAGTAGCGGCCAACGGCTGTCCCTCAACATCAAGCCGTCTATTTGTAACCGATCGGACTTCAAAAATGCGATTCCTTGTGGATACTGGCTCAGACTTGTGTGTTTTTCCCCGGTCGGCTATCAGAACGCCTTGTTTCAAGTCAAAGTTTGACCTCGTAGCAGCTAACAATACTGTTATACACACTTATGGACCAAAGATTTCACGGAGTTTCACGGAGTTTCACGGTCGCAGACGTCTCCAAACCCATAATAGGAGTTGACTTCTTGAGTCACTACAACATCCTACTTGATTGTAGAAATAAACATCTGATCGATAATACGACGACACTGACTGTGAATGTAACACGTATGGGCACAGCTGAGGAAGCCACTTCTATCAAAGCTGTCACAGGTGAGAGTGAATTTCATCAAATTCTACGCGAATACCCGGAGATAACTCGACCTCCAGGTATGCTCACGCCACCCAAACATTCCATTCTTCATTTTATAAAGACCACTCCAGGTCCACCAGTAGCGAGTAAGCCACGAAGACTCGATCCGGTCCGCATGCAGGCTGCAAAAAAGGAATTCGAGGATATGCTTGCTAACGGTATAGCTCGACGCTCTGAAAGCCCATGGTGCTCCCCACTACACCTGGTTAAGAAGAAGAACGACGGATGGAGACCATGTGGTGATAACCGTGCACTTAATGCCAGAACTGTTCCAGACCGTTACCCTATCAGGCATATCCATGACTTCTCATACCAGCTCTCAGGTAGTACAATATTCTCTACGATAGACCTCGTAAAAGCTTACAACCAAATCGCTGTAAATCCAGATGATATCCCAAAACAGCGATAACGACGCCCTTCGGTCTTAACGAGTTTCCATTTATGACTTTTGGACTTCGGAACGCAGCACAAACGTTCCAGAGGTTCATAGATGAGGTCCTCAGAAGATTAGACTTCTGCTACGGGTATTTAGATGATATCCTGGTCTTTTCTTCTTCCGTGGAAGAGCACAGACTCCACCTGCGTACACTGTTTGACCGTTTGAAGCAGTACGGTATCATCGTCAACACTAGCAAGTGTAATCTCGGTCAACCTGATGCCAAATTCCTTGGTTACCGCGTATCAGCAACAGGGACTAAGCCTTTGGAAGCTAAAGTTCAAGCGATCCAGGAGTACCCAACGCCAAAAACTGTCAAAGAGCTCAGACGTTTCCTCGGGATGCCCAAAGATCAAAGGTTCACATCCAGTACACCTGACGCCGCAACTACTCCAAGCTTTAGAAGATTGTAAAGCGTCATTGTCTTAAGCAGCTCTCCTAGCTCACCCCGATCCTTCCGCTGAGCTAGCTATCGTGACAGATGCTTCGGACACCGCTATTGGAGCCGTACTTCAACAGCGCAACGGGGAAGATTGGCAACCTCTAGCCTTCTATTCTCGTAAGCTCAGTAGCTCTCAGAAGAAATATAGCCCGTACGACAGGGAATTACTGGCTATATACGAAGCTATAAAATACTTCCGTCACATGGTAGAGGCCAGAACCTTCACAGTTTTCACCGACCATAAGCCGCTCACGTTTGCCTTTTCGTCGAATAGAGAGAAATGTTCACCAAGACAATTCAGATATCTTGACTTTATCTCTCAGTTCACCACCGACCTTAGATTCTTATCTGGGAAGGAAAACGTTGTCACTGATGCTCTGTCTTGGGTTGACGAAGTAACTCCTGCTGTTGACTACCTTGGCCTAGCACGATCTCAGGAGGAAGATCCTGAGTTGCAAAGCCTCCTTATCCGAGGTTCCACCCTGAAATTGAAGAAAATGGATACAATTTACTGCGACTTACCTATATATTGCGACGTATCCACTCCATCGCCTCGTCCGTATATCACACCGCAGTTCAGGAGACAAGTATTTGACACGCTGCATAACTTGAATCACCCAGGGAGAACAGCTACAGTGCGGCTGGTCACGCAAAGATTTGTGTGGCCAGGGATTCGTAAAGATTGTAGAGAGTGGGCTAGGCAATGCTTAAACTGCCAGAAAAGTAAAGTTACCCGTCATACCTATTCCCCTCTCTCCACTTTCCTGACACCTTCCTCGAGGTTCTCTCACATACACCTCGATATCGTCGGCCCCCTAACCCCTTCATCTGATTATAGGTACTGCCTGACTGTCATCGACAGATTCACACGATGGCCTGAGGCGTACCCGCTTAAAGATATTTCTGCAGAGACCTGCGCAGCTGCCCTCGTATCTGGCTGGATAGCCAGATTTGGATGCCCTGCTCGAATTACCACTGATCGTGGTCGTCAGTTTGAGTGTCACCTCTTTAAGACCCTTACTACCTTAGTTGGTGCACACCACTTCCGAATGACTGCGTACCATCCAGCGGCCAACGGGATGATAGAACGATTCCATAGACAACTTAAAGCTGCCATCATGAGCAACCCCTCATCACAGTGGACCGAAGCGCTTCCATTAGTTCTACTGGGCATTCGGAACTCCGTGAAGGAAGACCTGAAGACAACGCCGGCTCAACTCGTGTACGGAGAATCACTTCGCCTTCCAGGCCAATTCTTTTCACCTACAGACGAGTCAACGTCTAATCCTACCGAATACGCCAACCGTCTAAAATCTTACATTAATAAACTTTCACCTAAACCTGCTAAATGGCACATCTCAAATTCTCCATTTTACATCCCAAAAGATTTAAACACATGTACACATGTGTTTCTTCGTCTAGACCGCGTTCGCAGCTCTCTTGAACCCCCGTATGATGGACCTTTCAAGGTCCAAAGACATCCAAAATACTTCACCATAGACATCAGAGGGAAGCACAATAATGTCGCCATCGACAGACTGAAGCCCGCTTACATGTTACGCGAAGCAACACCACCAGATGTCACTCCAGCCATTAACGAAGAAAGGCGCACTCGATGCGGAAGAGTGGTCAGATTCCCCTATTTTTATCGACCGTAGTTACGGTCTGGCCAGGGGGAATATGTGGCATAACAACTTCTGCTCGCCGAAGTCACTTGTACCGCCACCTTACAATTTCAAAAAACCGCTCCGTTTATGAATCTCGGACCACACACCAACACAGCTCCGAGCCTCGAGTCACATGATGCAAGTCAAGATGCGCGCGCGCCCCGCGCCGCGCACCGCCCCGCCGCACTTGCCCTCGCTTCTCTCGACACCGCAGTCATCCATCAGCTGTTCGCTTGCGCGTCCGCGCCATTTTACTTCTTTGCTATTAAGTGATTTTATTAATTTTTAACTGTTGTGACTACTTTAACGCTTTCATTAAATTCTTTCTTTCTTTCAAATAACACAATTCATTCTTCGTCTTGCTTCTATTCTTACTTTCTTCCGCCTATCAATCTTCGACCTTCACTTCACCTTCATTACTTCGCTGCTTGCTGCTTACGCTAAGGAGTGGTAATAACCCCATAGTTTAAACCCAACGATGACAAAATACGAGCCGTTTTGAACTATCCTTTACCCAAGACAGTTACAGAAATAAAAAGTTTCCTAGGATTGATAGGATACTATAGGAAGTTTATAAAGGATTTCGCTAAAATTACACGACTCTTAACTGTGTGTCTAAAGAATACAAGAATAGTTTTGAAACTTGTAAGAAACTTCTTACCAATGCACCGTTATTACAGTTCCCTGACTTCAAAAAGCCTTTTGTTTTAACTACAGATGCGTCAACTTATGCAATCGGTGCGGTATTGTCGCAAGGACTAATAGGGTCAGATAGACCTATAGCGTATGCCAGTAGAACCCTTAGTGAAACTGAAGCCAGGTATAGTACAATAGAAAAAGAGCTTCTAGCAGTGGTCTGGGCTGTCAGATATTTTAGGCCTTATCTCTATGGGAACAAATTTGTAATATATACAGATCACAGGCCATTGGCGTGGCTATACTCTCTTAAAGAACCTAATAGCAAGCTCACGCGATGGAGACTAAGATTAGAAGAGTATGATTTCGATATTTATTACAAAAAAGGACGTCAGAACACTAACGCAGATGCCCTCTCTCGGATAAGACTTAATGCAATAAAAGATGATATCGATTCCATGATAGTAAATATAGATGATAAAGACGATAGAGTTCAACACGTAGTACAGGAATTAGAAAGGAACCTAGGAAACAATGAAGAAAAACCGGCCAAGAGCGTGTCGGGACACGCGCATTGTAGGGTTCCGTAGCAGCATGGTTCAAATATGCAGCTGGCTTCTTAATTCTACGAGCATATGGACGGTTGAATTGCTAATGATGTCTAATAAAAACGAGGTCACAAAGAAAAAAGGTAACTAAAGGAGAAATATAGATTCCAGCGCCACAAGGAAAAAAAATCATCTGTTTAATAACCACCTCGCGTGGATGCAAATGGTTGTATAAAAATTGTTTACATTACGTATTCATTTAAAACGGGTGTACTATCGTTACGGTCATAGTTAGAGATGAAAGAGACTGTCTTTTAAGGCTTATTAAAAAGACTCGCCTCCATCTTACAGGACTTGACTTTAAAATTAAGACTGAAAGTTCGAGTTTTTATTAATAAGACTTAGTAGTTTATTAAAAGATTAAAAACTGAAACGACTCGAGTTGTTTTCAAAATACTAAAAGACTTAAACGACTCAAGTTCTTTTATGTAAAAGGGATCGCAACGCAGTTTGTGTGTTATATTCAATATATCTTTTGTAACCTATCAACCAAAAGAAATAATTCACGCCTAAAACACTAAATACATTTTGATAACATTTGACAAGGAGATAAAATGAGATATTTACATTCTATCAACACATACCTTACGACTGTCGACTTCCCAGATAATGAGTCGCTAGTCTTTTAAGTCCTTTAAGCTGTTTAAGTAACAGCTCAGTTTTTTACGTTAAAAGACTTCAACTAAAAAAGCTAGTCTTATGACTAAAGGTTGGGAACTAAAAGACTGAATCAGTCGTGAGGCGTCAAAAATAAGGTGAGTATTTATTAAAAGCCTTAAAAGACTGAGTATTTTCCATCACTAGTCATAGTCGATGTTAAAATCTCCAAATACTATAGTATAAAAAACAAATGTATTAAAGAGTTTGTAGTTTCAGAAAAAACTTTAGTTTTGGTTTAAATACAACCTAATGAAATAATAAAATTCGCGAGCGAAGCGAGCGAAAATTTATAATTTTTTTTTGCTACAATATTATTAGAAATAATATAGACCTGCTGATAAAATAATTTTGATGTCATTTTCGTAATTAACACCACCAGAAACCTATTAAACGACACCTAAAATGTCAATATGTTACAGCTTGACTTTCGACCTCGCCTCACTTTTAGTATTGAACCTTGTAAACATGTTCTTATTAATTCCAAAAACTTTTGGCACTTGGTCGACTATCACTTGCAAACTTGAAAGGCCAACTTATGTGTGATAGTTTTTCTTTTAATTTTGTTATATATTCTACCAACGAGATTTTTTTCACATTTTTTGAAACAATCGTTTAGCTGGTAGAGGGGGGGGGACACTAATTTGATTTTGGGCTAGAAACAACAGAATGGAAGTATTTAATCCGCGAGCGAAGCGAGCGCGAATTTTTGTTGATTTTTTTATTTTTATTTTTTAATTTTTTTAGCACCAAAAGTATTGTTAGGAATAATTTCGAGCTGGTGCTAAAGAGCAGGTCGCGTGGCGATTGTGTATAATTTTGATGTCATTTTCGTAATTAACACCCCCAAAAACCTATAACGACACATGATATGTCAATATGTTACAGCTTGGCTTTCGACCTTGCCTCACTTTTAGCGTGGAACTTTGTATGGCAGTTGTTTTGGATTAGGCTGAACTTCGTCGTAAATGCTAAATGCTCGTGAAATATTTAACATTTTTTTTCATTTTAAAAAATAATTTTTCGCAAACGGACTGCTGAATCGAAAAACGTTCGTAGTAAACCCCTTCTATCTTTTAAAAAACGATCCTATGACATCCCACTCGATGATATTGGTGAGAAAAAAAAAATCCATCGCCCTTTCACATGTATGGGAAACACCTGAAAATTTTTTTTACAAAATTTTATTTCTTCTGTTTGTCGGCGCAATTCATATGTATGAACATGCCAAATTGCAGCTCTGTAGTACCAAGGATCTAATATTAGTAAATATATTCTTATTAATCCCAACAATGTTTGGCACTTGGTCTACCATTGCTCGCAAACTTAAAGAGCTAACTTATGTTTTATAGTTTTCCTTTTAAATTTGATGTATATTCTACCTCTGTGAATTTTTCCACATTTTTAGAAACAACTATTTAGCTGGTAGAGGGGGGGACACTTGTGTTTGACAAAAATTTTCAATTTAAAAATTTATGATTCGCAAACGGAGTGCTAAATCGAAAAACGTTCTTAGTAAACCCCTTCTATCTTTTAGAAAGCTATTCTATGACACCCTACTTGATGATATTGGCGAGAAAAAAAAATTCATCGCTCTTTCACGTCTATGGGAGACACCCGAAACAAATTTTTTTTCTAAGGTTTTACTCTACAGTTCTGTTGACGTGATTAATATGTATAACTATGCCAAATTTCAGCTCTGTAGTACCAAGGATTTCTTAGAAAACCCGCGGACAGACGGACAGACGGACATGGCGAAACTATAAGGGTTCGTAGATTACTACGGAACCCTAAAAACCAGACTCAATTATTTCAAAATCAAGTGAAGAATCGGAAGCCAAAACAATAGAGTTATCAGATCCTGAGGACGGAGCCACAGCACATTCAATTTCTAATAGGGAACATGAGGGAATTCCAATCCTTAACGAAGCAGTAGACAACAAACCTAAACAAATTTTAGTTCACACATGGTACAGAAACGACATATGCGTTAATGATAGGTCCAATAAGAAGCAGAGAATCCTAGAAGTATTTCTCCCAACTGCAAATAATAACGAATTAATAAAGAAATTTCTCAAAGAATACGTCGACTTCAAGCATAAGTATTTCATTTACTTCGAGGATAAAGTATTCAGGAAATCATTTTGTAACACCGTAACATGGCTATATAAAAAAGGAACTCAAAATTTGGTAGAATGCACGGAACGCGTTGTTAACCTGACAAATGAAGAACAAGACCAAAGAGATGCGATCCTCAAATACCACGAGGGAAAAACGTGCCATAGGGGAATTACGGAAAAATTAAGTAAACTTAAGAGACATTATTGGTGGGCTAATATGAACGAAACGGTATCAGCTATCATTAATGCGTGTGAACAATGCCAGAAGATGAAATACGATAGGAAACCCATTAAACCACAAATCCAACTGACACAGACACCAGACTTACCCTTTCAAGAAGCTTTCGTGGACCTTTTGTACATAGAGAACCAATATTACCTAACAATAGTTGACGCTTTCAGTAAACTCGGTCAAGCAATAAATATCCCTAACAGAAGTACGCAAGAGATAGTAAGAGCACTAATAAAATATTTTAGCATGTACGAATTACCAAGAAAAATCAGTTCAGATTCAGGAGCAGAATTTAACAATGAACTTATTAAAGAACTTATGAATTTGTACAAAATAGAGATACACATAGGCACACCCAATAACCCAAATTCGATGGCACTTGTAGAACGTTTTCACTCAACAATAATAGAGATCTATTGTTTAGCCAAGTACGATAAAAGTGACTTGGACGCGGCATCCGTTATGACTAGGGAATCCAATCCCGCATCAAAATCGTGATCCCGCACGCCTGCGGGATTTGCGGGATTAAGATTTTTTAGTATTTTATTTGTTTTAAGGCATTTATTAGTCTTAAAAAATGTTTCCATACTTCACTTGAACTTTTAAACTCTTTATAAACTAAACTCACGCTTGTTTTTCATAATAACTAAAAGAATTTTTCACTCATTTAACTTAGTATGAAAACTTTTGCAACAAAAATAATTGTACCTTTGTATCGTACCTTTTTTCATAACAATTAAGACAAAAATGACACAATAACTTTCTCTAACAATAATTAATCGACGGAATATGCGTGAATGTTTTTTATTTTTTTTTTATTAATATTTTATTATTATTTTTATTGGGTTGACTGCAAGAATTACCGAGTCCGCCTTTGTGCTGTTTTTCCTATACTGTGACTTGTGTAACTTATGATCCTGTACAATAAAGAATAAATAAGTAACTTATATCGCTAAATAATCATTTAAAAATATATGTTTTGAAAAGTAATTATAAGGTTTTTTTTTTCAAAAGTTAAAAGTAGCTAACTGAAATGGGTACTTTAAACGGCCACCATTTTGGCGTGATTAGTGTGACAGTTTACGACTAATATATTTTGACTAAAGTTTCAACTTCTTCTTCTTCTTCTTAGCGAGTCGATGGCAAGTAACTATAAAGTAGTGGCTCAGAACGTAGCCACTTGAACGGCGGATTGAGTAGCGTCCATTAGGTCTCGTTGCGTGCAGGTGGTAGGGCACGCACTGCATGTTGCTAGGTGGGCCATGGTTTGTACCTCTCCGCACACACAACCCAGGTCTGTGTTTTTGGAAAATCCCCACCGGGCCATGTTGTCTTTGCTACGGCCAGTCTGTGTCCGAAGTCTATTTAAAGATTTCCAGACCGGCCAAGACAACTTGTGTCCAGGCGGGAGACTTTCGGTAGGTGAAACAAAAGGACTTGGGAGGGAAACTCGTTCACGCCAAAGGCGACTCCTAGCCTCTGGCGGCTCGGTGGTAAGTGGTTTGACACAATTTATAAAGATTTTTCGGCTCTTTAGCCTTTGAGGCACCAGTTTATGGCCATTCAGCGGGTGTCGCACGTCATTGTCCACTTTTAGCCTTTCGAAGGAGCTAGCAACAGCTCTACGGACACCTGGGGGCGCTATACCAGCCAGTGGGAACAGCAAGTTAACCGGTGTCGGCTTCAAACAGCCCGTGATAATCCGGCAAGTTTCATTTAAGGCTGTGTCCACTAGCTTCGCGTGACTGGAGCGGTCCCATACCGTTCAACTAATTCACCATGGAACAACATTCTCCAAACAATATACAAGTATTAATTTATTTGAGTAATTTTGTTGTCATGAACTTTGACGTCATATTGACTCTTACCAATAGCAACGCGTTTCGGATATTTAAATTTTCCGCAGCTTTGAAAAATTAATTTCAGACTCAAAAATAAATTATAATCAAAAATATTAAAATAGACATTATTGTGAAGTTATTTTTAAAAAAATGACTCATATCTGAATTACATGTATATTGTTCTGTTTAATGTTTTAATACAAGATTCACATAACACAAAATAGAAATTCAAACTATATTTAGCTATAAAATAAAGACTGAAAACAAGATTATTTTCTTTAAAAACTTCATAGAAAAGTCACGTATTCCATAGGAAAAGTCTTTAAATACTTAGTAATGGGGCTTTACTGTCTAGAGCATCGTCTGAGCCCATTTCACAAACTTTCAGTTCTTAATAAAAAAAGAAACATCCAACGCGGGATCCCGCACGACTAATCCCGCATTTTCGATCCCGCAGAAAAGGTGCGGGATTGGATTCCCTAGTTATGACTTACGCTATCATGGCATATAACAATAGTATACATAGTTCCACAAATTACACACCATTCGAAATAGCATTCGGTCATGGCGAATCCGGGAATGCGTTCGACATAGACAAAGACCGCGAAATATTTCAAAAATTACTACAGGATCACAGAAAACGCCTTTAAGTCTTATATGAACACATTAGCAGTAAACTAAAGGATGATAAAGCTTTCGTGAGAGAGAAAAAAGGTGGCGAGAAATCACCCCCAAAACTCGAACCAGGAGACGATGTTTTCATAAAAAACACCAGAACTAGGAAAGCTAAAGAAATTCGTTACGAAAAAGCAAAATTGATAGGTAAACCTAGTAGGAATATCGTCCCAGTGCAACTCAATAAAAGAAAAAGCAAAGCAGCACTAAAAAATGTTAAACGCCCTCCACAGGTGGTGCATCGTGACGACGTGGCTGGTCCTAGTGGGATTAAACAACGGGCTAAACTTACAAAAGCTGAAACGGAATCCAGGAGTAATACCGATACGGATGGGCTCAGCAGTAGTGACGAATAGCGCCTGGAATATTATAAAAACTTTAGATTTAGATTCAATAGCTCTACAATTAGATAATAACATAGGGGAATACACTAGGTTAAAGAATATTATTAGTAAGAGTAGTGAACAGAGACGGGAGTTATTAGGATTTGAAATTCAAATAGAGTCGTTCATAGAGTTAACAAAAGATAGATTAAATCAGATTTTACCATTACGTAGAGTTAAAAGAGGGTTCATCAACCCTTTAGGTTCCTTAATTAAGCTAATTTCGGGCAATTTAGATAATGAAGACGCGGTTAAATACAATAAAGAAATAAGCAATTAAAATAATAGAGAACATTCAATAGACAAGAGAGTATCTTTAATGCAGAAAGCTTTTGACAAACTAATTAATATTTCAGATGATATTAACTTCAACGTACATCACTTAATGTTTAAAACTAACCAAATACAAACACTTCAAAATGAGGAAGCCAAGACACATAACTTAGTTACAATAATGAACAGCTTAATACAAATTCAAAATAACTTTCGGACCATCTACAATTTGATACAGGAAATAGAAACATCTATAGCTTTCAGTAAATCACAAACTTTACATCAGTCTATAATAAACTCCACAGAACTTTTGGACATCCTACAACGTATTCAAAAACATGCACATTTAATCTATCTAGCTAATATAGATAACTTAATTAAATTAGAGCGTAATATAGTTTTAAAGTCTTATATGCATAATAACAATTTAATATTTGTATTAGAAGTCCCTCTAATAGAACGAAACACATATATTTATTTTAAGGTAATTCCTATACCAATACATGATCCCGTTACCCTTAAAACCCACACCATACTACCTGAATTCCCATACCTAATAGTAAACAGGTTGAAATACAGGAATCTGGCGAAAGCATGCGAGCAGATTAATGACAACAAGTTCCTGTGCAGAGATGATGAACTCGCGCCATACCCAACAGACACATGCATCGAACAGTAAATGTCTCTGAAAAATAACCTACACCCTATGTCATCAAAGGTACATCAAGATCGAATCAATTAAGTTGCAGAAAATAACAAATGACTACTGGCTGATGTACACAGAGAACAACCTGGCAGTAACTGAAACCTGTGACGAAGAATCCACGAAGTATCAACTAAAGGAAACCTACTTGCTACTCCCTAAACAAGGATGCGAAATCCTTGCACAAGACGTTGTCATCAACGCAGTAACTAACACATCCATAAGAACCCTACAATTAGCAACTATACAGATGCCAGAAATCCGCGAAGTGGACGTTCGAGACTCTAGAACGATAGACTTCAGAAGAATAGACTTTAGTGACATTTGGGAACTATCAAACAGTGCTCGTTATAGTGTCAGTGAAGAAAACATCAGTGCATATACCCTTACTACGAATATATCAGTTTGGACAGTCTTAATTTACGTTATCTTATTTGGTCTTATAGTCCTAGGAATAGCGATAAAGTTAAACTTTTATAGTAAAATGTTTAGAAAAAATCCTCTGAAGAATCCTTCGTCATCTTCAGATGATTTTTCCTCTAAGGAGGGAGGAGTTAAAGTCGGTGAACCTTCCACTTTTAGCTTCGTCAGCCCTGCGAAGCCTCCTAGGCAACTACAGAATGACGCACAGCTGACTTAGCTCAAATATGTTATAAGTATTATTAATTAAGTTTATTTCGGGTGATTGTATCTTGGGTTTAGTTATACATACTGCATTTTGTAATTAATTATTTTTAATAAATATTTTTACAAGTCTTTGGTGTTGAGAAACTTAATTCACGCGGTGTATGAAAAGTTCATCCCCCCCCTCTTCCCCAAAATCGGGTGATAGAGGCAAACTACCGGGCGTTTACCACACTAGTTAACCTAAGGAACAGGTGTGCCAAGGCTCATCTTTCTATCCAAAACATATGGGTTCCCATACGACTTCATACGAGAATGGATATAATTACTACGCTAATAAAATTTATACTATCTTGGGAATAGGTCCTGCCTAAACTAATAAAATGATTTTGACGATTAAGGTGTCATTGGAAAGCAGGTGATAATATGTAAATGTGTTTTCGTATGTAAATTTCTAATACCCCTCCAAATTGGATTTATAAAAATACATAAAATGGAGTAAAAGATCATCGAAATTACAGTTTGACCTCTAAAATGCGATAGGGGTCAAATCCAGCTTGCCTCCACATTTAAAAATTATCAATATGGCATCCCCTAAGCATGATAGAAATTTCATGCTTCTATCACTCAGCGAACAATTTTTCAAATTCCCGCTAGTAGTGTATTATTGGGCATTCTAGACCACCTCCGCTCTCACAGCCGTACAGCTCACTCCGTTCGCTTCCCGGTTCGCTCCGGTGATCTAGTATACCCAATAACACACGGGAGTTCGTTGTCTAATTCAAACCAATGAGGTGTATCATCGTTATATATTTAAACTAGTGTAATTTAAAAAATCTCATTTTCAAAAGACAAACGCTTCAGTACGTTAGTTATGAAATTTGTAAAACAAAAACAATTACTAACACTTGGTGAGGTGTACTCACCTAGTTCATACTATAAGGAAATGCGTCATGGAACACTTTTACCTAATACAATACGTTGTATTATTTGCGGTCCCTCTAATTGCGGAAAAACGAATTTGATGGTAGGGCTTTTGTTGCATGAAAACGGTCTTAGATTTCATAATTTATATATTTACTCTAAATCTCTCTTTCAACCAAAATATGTTTACTTAGAAAAAGTTATAAATTTGGTGCCAGAAGTTTCTTTTTTTTAATTTCACGAAAATGAGAAAGTGTTGTTTTCTAGTGAAGCTAAACCCAATTCAATAATTGTATTTGATGTGAAAATTAAAACAATATTCGCGATTACTTTGCGATGGGAAGACATAAGAATATTGATTGTTTTTATTGAAATCAGACATATACCAAAATTCCGAAACAACTAATAAGAGATAATGCAAACTTGCTTATTTTGTTTAAACAAGACGATATAAACTTAAAGCATGTATATGACGAACATGTTTGTTCTGATATGACGTGGTTTCAATTTCGTAATATGTGCGCAACAGTGTGGAAGGACCAACACAGCTACATAGTAATTAACAAGGATTGTGAAAAAAACAAAGGTTGCTACAGGAGAAAATTTGATACATTTATTATTTTTGAGCCATGAAACATATAAAAATCAGTATCACATCTTACCTATCATCATTAACAAAAGAGGTAAGACCGGAAACGAATTGGTAATGGAACAAAAATTAAAAAAACAGTTAATTAAATCAGCTGAAAATGTGAAAACCTTCAACTGATGAAAAAAGTAAAAAATAATAGCAACCAAGTTTTAGAAAATTTATTTAAACCTATCACAGAGCCATTAAATCTAATGTGCAAAAATAACACTCAAAAAAGTGTTAACTTTAAAAAAGACTACTTTGACAAAAGCACTGAGTATTTTGAAGAGGAAAATAATGAAACTGGGAGTGAACCTGAACATTCTGAAGATAGCAGTAAAAACATCAATCTTACTCCGAAGTAATTTGTACCTACTGTTGTGAGCTCTCCACCGAGTTCTGATACATCAACTGCTGCTTTTAAATCTATAACTCCGAAGAGAGAATCACGGTCATGGTCGCTTTCATCAGATGTCATAAAGGATGTACCTTTTGGTCTTCGTTCAGATCGTGGAAAGCTTATGATGGGTAATATATAAGTATTCGATGGAGAGAATATTATTAGTATAGGTGGTAAAGTTTATAAGAAAACTCCAGGTCTGATGGATTTATTAACAAAAACTAAACCAAATATAAAAGTTCTAACACAAAATGATATATTAAATTATAAGCAGATTTTAGTTGAACCAAACGCTCATAGACGTGATTATGATAGCAAAAAACCTATAAAGAGTAATAAAGGCACAAAATACCTTCATATAATAAAACCTCTATTCAAGTTAACAAGAAGTGACATCAGTACCAGTAACGAGAGTTTGGCTGAAGAAAAAGGATTGCATGTTCTTAAAAAAGTGAAGAAAAATAGCGATTTTATTTACTGGGATGATCCTAATGAAATAGTAGAAAGATAACAATTGCTTATAGCCTCCAAAGACGCTGGCAACACAGGGTTAGACAATGAAATACTATCCATTATAGAAGAGCTACGAGAGGCAAATATAATTAAGCTTTGATGATAATAAATTCATTTGATCTCGAATTTTACTAACAGCTACATCTGATTAAAAAATAAATATTGAAAAATTCGGTCATCACGTACATAAACGTTTACGTCTACCGAATCATCTCGATGTATCATCAGATATACTAATGAAATCTGAGTAAGGAGTATATGATTTAAAACGAAAAAGACTGCAAGGTTTGATTTCTCCAGTATCTGAAAATGATGCAGTAAATAAAGGATATGTGGATTCAATGTTAAAATAATATTGTACAAAGAAAGAAGTGCAACCGAGAGTTGAAACTGCTGTAGAGACACATCTTAAACTGTTTAAAGCAAAGCTTCATGAAGCTTTAACACAAAGCTATTATTCAAAGCTAGAGATCGATCGTATGCTTTTCAAATTATCACCAGTTAAAAAAAATGAGTAAATTGTCTGTTCTTAACGAACTTCATAAACCTGCAAGGAAAAATTTTCTTCGACGTCGTACTGTTATAAAAGGAATCGATGATTTGTGGCTAGCTGATTTGATCGATATGCAAAAGTATGCTAGAGAAAATAAAGGATACAAATACATACTCGTTGTGGTCGATACACTGTCTAAATATGTGTGGTCGAAACCATTAAAAACTAAAGGGAAAGAAGAAATAGTTAAAGCAATGGAATCGATTTTAAACTAATCTAATCGATATCCTCGTAACTTACAGACGGACATGGGAAAAGAATTCTACAATTCATTGTTTAAAAATTTGATGAAAAAATACGCTATTAACCATTACTCGACTTACTCTACAAAAAAAGCAGCAATAGTAGAAAGATTGATTAGAACTTTAAAGTCAAAGCTTTACAAACATTTTAGCTTTCAAGAATAATATTCGTGGTTAGGAAACCATCTGGAATCCATTGTTGATGAGTATAATAACAGTGTGCATCGCAAAACCAAGTACAAGCCAAGTGATGTTAACTCCCAAAATGAATACATTGTTAATGGAAATATTCATGAATCATACTTTAGAAACAATACGCATCGAAATAAATATAAGGTTGGGGATCAAGTACGTATTAGCAAGTATAAAAGTCAATTTTCTAAAGGATATACCCCTAACTGGTCTACAGAAATATTTAAAATCATAAAGGTCAACAACACAAACCCTGTTACTTATTTTATTCAAGATAAGAGTGAAAATAAAATACTTGGAGCGTTTTATGAACATGAATTACAAAAAACTAAATGTATATACCTTATTAAAAAAGTTATCGAACGAAAAAATAATAAACTTTTTATTAAATGGCTAGGCCTTAGCGAAAAACAAAATAGTTGGATTTCTGTAGACAAACTAATTTAATACAAATCAGATCATCATCAATGCAATATTCATTGATATGATATCAATGAAGGGAGCAGGACTTCTTAATAATATTTTTAATAATTTATCTGTGTAAGCAGTATGCTATTTTGTGTTCGTTTTATTGGATTATTTGTTGGCGCAGTGCGTGGTCTGACTCAATCACGCCACTTTTGTGCGTTGCTAGCTCACTGAGTCATCAACACCTGCGCGCTCGCCCCACCGGGCGGAGCGCCTATAAAAGGAGACGTTCACCCCTCTTCGAGGCAGAAGCGAGTTAGCCGTTGTACAGTGAAGGAAGGGAAGTTTTGCTGATGGGGACATTCGTTGCTGGGCAGTTGAGGAGAGTAGTCGTGTCCTAAGAAAGTTTCCTTTGGACAGAACAACGCTTCAATTGTTTCTTTTGATGCGAGGCTTGGGACGGCTGTGAGGGGAGTAGGGAGGCCGTTCGGGCGTGTAGCCCATATTTTACCAATGATGAGTCCAACCTCTGAAAGTGTTCCTGATTTTTATTGGTCATGTACGTTGGTGACGCTTACATCTCAGAAGCGGGATTGAACAACGCATAAACGCGTAAGTAACACGCCCTAATCATTTTTCCTTTTGATGTAGATATTTCATGATTAATTCGACACAACTGCAAAAAGCGACCAATTATAAAAGGGAATCACTATGAAGGTAACTGTTTTTAGTAATTTTTATAATTCTACATTTTGGCAGAGCTATTTTTACAACTATTATGTACAATTCATAGAATAGTCCTTCTTTTACATAGAATGACGTAATCGATGTCTTAAAATACCAACTCGGTACCTGTACATACGTAAACGTACATTTTTGAACAGTAATTATGAGTGCTTTGAAATTTTCTCTCTACCTACATTCAATCTATGATCGAAAACAAAACTGTTACCGAGGGAATAAAATATGGTGGCACCGGATTACTCGAACTGTGTGTAGGGGTTTCTTAAAGGGGGCCCGAAAATTTGTTATTTTTGCGCTAGGAGTAGCCGTTTTGAAGATATGACCACTTTTATAAATGCCTTATACATTTTCATTATAGTTTTCTAGTTTGAATTTTGTTTGTTTTGTGATGTTGTTAGCAAGGCGAGTAGCTACTGTTTATTTAAATTTAGGGGAGCTTAAATACCAATTATGACGTAGGTAGGATTCGTGTTACATGTTATGGATGGAGGCACGAAAATGGTGTCAAGCTTCTGTGAATATAATATGATATTACTGAATTAATTTGATATATTCCTTTCCATATAAGAAGACACGTGGACTCATTTCATAGAACCGATCTTGAAATGTTACCTGATATTATTTGAAGATATTATTTAATATTCTAGTTATATTTAATACCTACCCTACCTACACTACAGTTTGTTCTAGATTGAATACATTCGTAACGTAACTGTAATTTTATTAGCAGAAAGAATGGATGTTTGTGTTTTTTTTTTGTGAGTTTCAGAGAACATGCAGCAAAATGATGAAGCGTCGAGCAGACGTTTGGCTGCCCCACCGGTGGCAGCAGGGTTAGAGAGACGGTGGCGCGGCCGCATTCATGGCCGACCTCGAGGTCGGGGCGGGCACCGCAGTCGCGGCCCAAGACCCCAGAAGCGTGGATGATGTCGGATGCAGAGGTCAATAGCGAGGTCAAGGACAAGGTCAAGGGTTTGGCCTTCTGAAGATCTACGGAACAGCCGTGAACGTTACACAAACCTGCAAGTAACGGTCAATGTCATGGACCGGGCAGGCGAGTTTAGTGCTGGTAACGGTCAAAGTCATGGACCGAGCACAAAAATGATTCTGCAGGTAACGGTCAATGTAATGGACCGGGCAGGCGAGTTTAGTGCTGGTCACGGTCAAAGTCATGGACCGAGCACAAAAATGATTTTGCAGGTAACGGTCAATGTCATGGACCGGGCAGGCGAGTTTAGTGCTGGTCACGGTCAAAGTCATGGACCGAGCACAAAAATGATTCTGCAGGTAACGGTCAATGTCATGGACCGGGCAGGCGAGTTTAGTGCTGGTCACGGTCAAAGTCATGGACCGAGCACAAAAATGATTCTGCAGGTAACAATTGATATCAATTGATAATTCTCTTAAATTCAACACATACATAAAAGAACAATGCGATAAAGCAAAAATCACACTCATGCAATGCAAAAGAGCTGTAGGTAAAACCTGGGGTACCAAGCCACATGTCATGATGTGGATATACAAAGCAATCATAATTCCAAGAGTAACATACGGAGCAATTGTCTGGTGGCATAAAACCACCATACAAGCAAACAGGAATGAACTAGCGAAAGTACAAAGACTGGCAACCCTAATGATCACAGGAGCGATGAGAACCACTCCATCAGCTGCCTTAAATGTATTATTGGGATTGCATCCTCGGGACTTGGAAGTTAAAAAGAGAGCTATGGAGCAATGGTATAGGATGAAATAGAAAGGGAACTTCATGAATAAAGGACACACCATATTAGATGGAAAGTATGGAGAGAAGTTGTCAATGATACTTTCTAATAATGACCTCATCAGGAAAAAAAAAGTAATCTTTGACAAAAAAATACAGGATCAATATAGGAGCTAGAGAAAGCTGGAGCTTGGACATACAAGATCCAAAGATAGTGTGTTACACTGACGGCTCCAGGAAAGAAACAACAAAACTATCAGGACTGGGAATACTTATCATGAACTAGATAGACGGCCAAGTTACCATGCACCTGGGAAGATGCGCTAGCGTTTTCCAGGCTGAGGTGCTTGCTATTACAGAGGGAGTTAGAATCATAGACAGCATGATCACTGAAAACCAAGAGAACATCATAATATATAGTGATAGCCAGGCTGCTTTGAAGGCACTAAACAGAGCCGAAACTAACTCGGCCCTAGTAACAGAATGTAAGGAGGCTATTAACGCCTTAGCCAAAAAGACTAAAGTTACCATTGCCTGGGTGCCGGGGCACGAAGGACATATAGGTAATAAAATTGCAGACGAGCTAGCAAAGAAAGGGGCCGATGAGACATTTATTGGCCTGGAACCCAGGTTACCTATATCAAGTAAAATCAGTAAAGGAATAATAAGCAAGATAACAGAAGAAGCCAATTTAAGATGGAAGCACAACAAACAGTGCCGCCAGGCAAAAATCTTCCTAAAGACATATGAAAAAAGAAAGTCGAAGCAACTTCTAAAGCTAAATAAAAAGGACATCAGGATTGTAGTGGGTCTGCTCACGGGACACTGTCCCTTGAACCAACACCTAGCAATAATGGGCCTAAAAAGTGATCCCACATGCCCAGAATGTGACAAGGAGGAAACAAGTCTCCATTTCCTGACTGAGTGTCCAATATACGCGCTGGTAAGATGGGAGACAATAGGCATGGATGAGGTAAAAGAAGAACAAATGCAAGAGCTTAACATAAAGGATATAATCGGGTTTGCTAAAGCTTCGGGTAGGTTCAAAGAGGTGGAACTGTCAGTGCAGAGGTAAAACTCACGCGCTGTTGTGGGGAATTGGGTGAAATGGTCCCAAAAAGGTGGACCACCCGCCTGTGCCTGACGGGCGTCCCCTCCATAGATAGATAGAACGGTCAATGTCATGGACCGGACAGGCAAGTTTAGATAGATAGATAGATAGATTGACGCTTTATTCAATTGTCATAAAACAGCACAACACAGTAATAGACAAACAACAAACATACAAGTAAACATAAATCAGCAAGCAAACGATGAAGTAAACAGACTTATAAACAGAAACAAATAATTTCATAAAACTATTTTACACCGTGTTATCTGTATCATGCCAATCAAATTGGCGCTGACTCAGCATATTGCTGCAGTACCAGACTGCAGCGCTGGTATTCTGCCAGTACCAGTTTGTTCAAGTTCAAGTTTAGTGCTGGTCAAGGTGAAAGTCATGGACCGAGCACAAAAATGATTCTGCAGATTACGGTCAATGTCATGGACCGGGCAGGCAAGTTTAGTGCTGGTAACGGTCGAAGTCATGGACCGAGCACAAAAATGATTCTGTAGCCAAAGTCAGGGGCTGGAAAGTAACGGTGAGTCGGTGAGTCTGGACGTGAGCAATGAAGCCTAAGTGCGGCATTGTCGTCGAAGAGCACGCCATGGCCACCTTGGGTAACAGGAGAAAGCCGGCGATAGGACGAGAAAAAAAAAAATAGGACTTTCAAGTGAAGTTAGTATGAGTGATGTTAGTATGGTAACATTGGATTTGCTATTGCAGAGTGAGAAACTACAGTATGACTTAGTATGGTAACATTGGATTTGCTATTGCAGAGTGGGAAAACTACAAATGTAGTAAAAGTTAATATTATAGTTTAGATTTGGTATTTGAGTATGAGATATTGATATTACAGTGTTTGAAGTTGGTATACAATGGGAAATCAGTATTATATTAAGAGAAGTCAGAATTGTATTAAGGGAAGTAAACCTAGTACTGTACTCTTTGGTAAATGTTAGCACGGTATTGACAATGAAGAAATAAATAAATCTTTAAAAAAAAAATTGACCCATTTGGACAAGTATTGCCAAAGAGTCCAAAAGTATTGTTTTCAGCCATATTTTTGTTTAAACTCAACATAGACATACCGCGAGGACGCGATCTGTGAGTCAGTATGGCCGAATGTAAGCAGTATGCTATTTTGTGTTCGTTTTATTGGATTATTTGTTGGCGCAGTGCGTGGTCTGACTCGATCACGCCACTTTTGTGCGTTGCTAGCTCACTGAGTCATCAACACCTGCGCGCTCGCCCCACCGGGCGGAGCGCCTATAAAAGGAGACGTTCACCCCTCTTCGAGGCAGAAGCGAGTTAGCCGTTGTACAGTGAAGGAAGGGAAGTTTTGCTGATGGGGACATTCGTTGCTGGGCAGTTGAGGAGAGTAGTCGTGTCCTAAGAAAGTTTCCTTTGGACAGAACAACGCTTCAATTGTTTCTTTTGATGCGAGGCTTGGGACGGCTGTGAGGGGAGTAGGGAGGCCGTTCGGGCGTGTAGCCCATATTTTACCAATGATGAGTCCAACCTCTGAAAGTGTTCCTGATTTTTATTGGTCATGTACGTTGGTGACGCTTACATCTGTAGAGCTACATTTACCCGGATATCAATATTGTGGTCCCGGTACAAAACTTCGCAAACGTTTGCTGCGAGGCAATAGAGCTATTAATCAGCTAGATACTGCTTGTATGCATCACGACATTGCATACTTAAATAAAGACATAAAAGCGCGCCATAAAGCAGATTTAGACTTAATAAACATGGCTAAAAAATGCTTCGGTCCAAAGATGCTAGTAAAAGAGAAAAAATAGATTCCTGGTTGGTAAAAAATATCATGAAAGCCAAACTGAAAGTTGGGGCTGGCGTTCATACATTTCGTGGTGTAGTGAACAAAATACGTTCACAGTTAAAATGCTGAAAAATAAAGATAGCACTCACGCAATAAAGATTGCGTACGCAGCTGCTAAAAAATTCTTCAAGAATAAAAAAGGATTGCGCATACCTCGAATAATTAATATTCCAAAAACTGGTGGAATATTGCCTCTCATTCCTATATTTGCTGGGCTGTCAGCATTAGGCTCGTTAGCTGGAGGAACAGCTGGAATTGCGAAAACTGTTAACGACTATAAAGTAGCTAAAAAAACCTTCAAGAGTCAGAACGACACAACAAATTCCGACACAACGGAATCAATAGCCATTGGTAAAGGACTGTATATTAAACCTTACAAAAATGTTTGTTATATTCAAAAAACTGAAAAAAAGGCTACCACGGCGAGCACTTACTAATATTGACATTTTGAAACATTCTCAAAATATCCCTTTTTTTAGAGGTGTCTTTATGAGAGACACTTTACCAAAAAAAACAAATAAAATGGAATACGGCGTCATTAATCTGGATAGCGTCAATAATTCAGGCACTCATTGGGTAGCGTATGTAAAAATGTATAACTATTGTGAATATTTTGATAGTTTCGGAAATCTGAAACCTCCCCTAGAATTTTTAAAATACATGAATAATTTACCAGTTAATTATAACTACAATCAATATCAACATTTTAATACATCTAACTGTGGACATCTATGTTTAAAGTTTTTGAATGAATTTTGGGATTGTAAAAGAAATAAATGAATTTAAAATAATGTTCCAGTTGAATGTTTTTATTTCAACGATGGCTTTCACACTGTCTATAACAGATAAAAAATCTATTCTCACTACTAAATATTCACCTCGTCTAGAACTAGATGGTGAATACGAATGTGCACTGTTATATTTCTCCACCTTATACTCAATACCGAATGTTGATGCGAAAAACAACAAGTTTTACTACGGTGATAAGGAAGTTCTCGAAATACCAGAAGGCTCCTACGAACTTCATGACATCAGCGATTTTTTGCAATCGCATGTTAAAGGTTGCACTTTAAGTTTGTCTTCAAATAATAATACTTTAAAGGCAAATTTGGTGTGTACCAAAGACGTTCACTTTGAAAAAGAAAACTCATGTAGTAATTTATTTGGTTTTGGGAAAGAGATCTTGAAGACAAATATATTACACGAATCTCGTTATTCTGTCAGCATTCTACCGACAACCATTGTGCGAATAGAATGTGACATAATAAGCGGCTCTTTTGTAAATGGTAAACCTCAACATATAATATACGAATTTGCACCAAACGTACCTCCAGGCTATAGAATCATACAAACACCAAAAAATTTGATCTATTTTCCTGTTAACCAAAATTCAATTTCTGAAGTTAATATAAGACTATTAGACTCCAATAATAACTTGATTAATTTGCGTGGTGAAGAAGTGCAGTTGTATTTACATCTTACAAAAAAATGATAGATTTTAATAATGAAGGTAAAGTTAATAAAACAACGAACAAAATACAAAATCATGTTAGTGTAAAAACGACTCCTCTTAAAAGAAGACATCTTAGAAGAAAAATTAAGCTAAATAATGGTAATAAGAAGTTTTTGAAAATTATTGGTTTATTAAAATGAATATTTTGAACGTGTTGGAATCTCCAGTAGTAGACAACAGTATTGAAAGTTTAAAATTACATTCATATAAGCCATACGTTACAAGTTTCAACAAAAATGATGAAATTCGAATACCTATTAATCAGCAAGATCTTTACGTCCTTCCTTCAGCAAGTTCATTGTATTTGGAAGGAATGGTGAAAGTTTATAACAGTGAGACAAAGCAAAAAGTTGAACGTATAAATTTTGCAAACAATCCTATTTTATTTATTTTTCAAGAAATCAGATATGAACTAATTGGAGTGGAAATAGATAAAGTTAAAATGTTGGTGTAACAACTACTATGAAATCATACTTATCGTTGTCAGAAAATGAATCAAAACTTGTCAAAGTTTGGGGGTGGTCCTTATCAGGCACCGTAAATGTAAATGGAGGAATGTTTTCAGTATCGATACCAATGAATAAAATCTTAGGCTTTGCAGAAGATTACAAGAAAATAATTATGAACTGCAAACATGAATTGGTTTTGTTAAGAAGCAATTCAAATTTGAATGCTTTTAAACTTAGCGAAAAAGAAGTATTAGACGATATAATTATAAATAAAATAGTTTGGCGCATTCCGCATGTGAAAGCGTCGGATCGCGAGAGATTAAATTTACTACAAAGTTTGGAAAGAGATCGAGCGATGACATTAGCTTTTAGAAATTGGGATCTTTACGAGTGTCCATTACTCCCAAAAACTCGAAAGCATACGCGGTCCATAAAGACAACTTCACAAATAGAAAAACCCCGGTACGTTTTCATAGGACTGCAAACTAATCGGAAACAAAATACAAAAAGTTCTATGTCTGAATTTGATCACTGTAATTTGATTCATGTAAAAGTATTTTTGAATTCCACCTACTTCCCATACGAAAGTTTAAACATAAGTTTTTCCGATAACAAGTTTTCTTTATTATATTAGCAATATGCGAAATTTCAACAGTCATATTACGGACGCCGTGCAGAACCACTGCTGAGTTTGAAAGAATTTAAAGAAATAGCGCCATTGTTCGTTATCGGATGTTGTAGACAGCAAGAAACCTTGAAGGGTTCTGTTGATGTAAGACTATAAATTGAAGCCGATCAAGACATACCTGATCAAACTTCAGCGTATTGTCTCAGATTAAACGATTGTATTTTTGAATATAGACCTTTAAGCAATATTGTAAGAAAAGTGTCATAATGAAAAACAACACTATTTTTGTCGATCTTCAAGGATTTAAAAATTCTAAAAATATTTTTATTATAAAAGAATTCGCTTTATCGACAAGCGAATGGACACAAGTTTTCTTGGTGAAACCACCTTATGCATATACAACCCAAACTTTAGAAGAAAAAAGGCAAACGAAATGGATTGAAAAAAACCGTGGAATTTTTTGGAGCGAAGGGTTTATTGATTATCGCGAGTTTCAGCGAATCATTCCCATGTATTTAAAAGACCAAAACATTATTATCAAAGGTTGTGAAAAACTAAAATGGGTTAAGAATTTGTGTGACAATTGTAACTTAATAGAAATCGGAGATAAAGATTGTCCAAACCTGAGGACTTTGCAAGAAAGATATAAAGACTGTAATCTAAGCTGTGTTTATCATAAAAATCAATGCGCTCTTAAAAATGTTTGTTGCTTACGAAAATAGTATTATGACAATCATATGTATCAATTTAAGATTTTTGAAAATAAAATTGTACCTTTAAATTAAATCTCTGTTTATTAATTAAGTAACCCATTTTACCTGTTTATTAAAAACACCAATACCAATACCACTTAACAATACCAACAAAACAAACCAACCACAGTACCAATTTATAAATATTTAAGAAACTCTATAAAAAAGTTTATTTAGAAAAAGGCAATTACTAGAAATCATAATTTATTCATATTAGTAATAACATAAATTATCATTATAACAAATTAAACTTAAAATCTAATTTTTGTTGAAGCTGTTGCAGAGTGAAGCACAGGTTTCAACAACGTTGATTCTGTCTGTAACAATAATTATTGAGGTTAACAAACATGAATTATCTAAAGTTATGTGGAAAATGTAGAATATAAACTTACTTACCTAAATATATCCACATTCAGTGCTTTTTCGTTCCTTTCTGCTACTTCTGCGCCGATCTGGTACATCAGCTGTGATGTCTTGTACAAAATATTATCATTTTGATCGTAAATTACATATTGAGACTTCAGTTTACTTTGCAATCGCACGGCGGTCTTATTATCTTGAGCTTTAATAAGTTCTATCCGAAGAATGTATTTAGGAATTTAATGATCCATTGTAGCCACGTAACTTGTTTGTGGTTGACTTAATTTTTCGTCAGACATTTTGTTATAGGAGCACACACAATTAACGAACTGAACACACCAAAATCAAGTTATGAAATGATATTTTTATTTTCAATCAAATAAAACCACCGCACCGTATGCAAAAGACAATTGACACCCTGGTTCCCGCACCACCCGCTGCGCGTCAGGTCCCTCCGCTATCGCCTGTGACACATACGACACGTGTTCAACAAGTTCGAACCTGCATTTATGCAAAGTAATCACATACGGTACCTTACATTGAATATTGGAAATTCTTCGATCGTCATGTTACACCGCAATATGTGAAACTAATAAGTTAGCATAAGGTTTGTTGCAAAACCATTTTTATTACAACTTAACAGAGTGCATCTGTGAGCTGGTTTCTGAATCTTGCTTCTAAAGAGATTAATGAAAGTCAAAATAATTCTATATTATTTCATTTATTATTTAAGTAGATACTAAATTTACAAATACAAATTATTCTTGACTATGAAATAAAACATAAGGTAAAAAATAATCAAATCCAATAGTAACTAACTCATTCTCGGTTAAAGTACTACAATGATCAATTAACGTGGACTTTATATTATCAATCGTTCTAAATCGATGGTATCTAACAATTTCCTTAAAGTTTTCAATACTTTTAGGTATTTCATTGCTTAACTTGAATAAATGATTAAGATATAACATTATACAGTTATCAAAATATAAAATTGTTTTATTAATACTATTAATAAGCTTTGAATCGCAAAATTTTACGAAATAAAGAAAGTTATATACATTTTTTGTGCAACAATTTAGTATCTGTTTATACACATATAGTAATTCATCGAATGCAATGGAAATATTAGTTCCATAGTCACTTTCTGTTATTAATATTTTTGGTTGAAATTCTATTTCTGCCCATAATCCTAATATTATTTGTACACTCTTACGTTCGTATACCCTTTTCTCAATACATATGTCAGATAAATAACCTTTGTTAGTATTCATATTCCTAATATTGAAATGTGTCCCCAAACCTTAGTAGACACTTTGCTCTTCAAAATCAAACGCTTGTCATCATTGGATGATAGAGCAACCTTGTCAACACTGCGAGTAAACACTTCGTGTTTAATTGATTTAAATAAAACATTCTTTTTGCGCACTATTTTGTCTTCATATAAGGTATTTTTGTAATCAGAAATTGTTAAGTCTCGCGTTATACATGTCTTTACTCCTTTAGCCCTCTTAATAACACTGTTACAAGTTTTGACACAAAACAACTTTGACCGAAGGCCTACAAACTCTGTTATTTTTTGACCACCCATTTCATCTTTAAATGAATTCGTTTCTAAGTCCAGGAATTTTTTTATTATGCAATGGTAAACTGAATTCATTGTCAAGACTATAGTTGCTTGTATCAAAATATTGCAAAAAAATTAGTTTAAGATCTTTATAGAAGTTCCGCGTTTCTATATAATAAATAAAACTATCTGTGTAACACATCTTGATACACTCTTTGTAATAAGGTTTGAACACGGAGTAGTGAAAGTCATACATATGTGATTTTGACAATTCTAATACTGTAAATCCTATGTACAGAGGTTTATCCAAAACTATTCTTTCCGGTTTCAATTGAATAGCAACCAAGTTTTCACAAAAAATTTTAGAACTGTGAAAGTTAGGTAGAGCGAGTAGTTTATCTGCAGTATTTCTCTTTTTTGTTTTGTTCTCATTTATTAAATGAACGTTAATTCTCTTTTCGTTATTTTCTAAAGTTTTTCCGAATATACTATTACTAAGCAATTAAAAAAATTTTGCTCGAAAGTAGACTGTGCTTATTGTCTTAAGCTCGTGTTTAAATCGATGTATTGTTTTAAATAAGAACTCTGCCTAAACGTTATGATACGATGAATTTTTTTAAGAATCAATCCGTGCTTCAAACAAGTTTTCAGGTGAACGTAGTGGATTACGTAATAATATTTATCGTACAAATTGGGAACGAGTTTATCGTTTTTACCTCCGGGAGCTATACATTTCTCAGGACAAAACGGCAAATCGTTATGAGCATGATGCAATTCTTTAGGATAAATAAGATCTACTTCAAGAATGAAACCATAATCTGCATCCGGCACTGCGTTGATATTAAACTCAGATATTTCAGACTGATCTAAGAATCTGAAACCAGAAAAAGGCAGTGATTGACACATGCTGTAACCATATAAATTGTTGCAATCTATATAAATTAGAAATGAATCTGAAATGGATGAATCATATTCAGGAATAAATCTATTGTTAGCTTTAGCGTGTCTATGAGAACTCATGCACACACCTCCCCTTATTCCTGCCTGTATCATTCTCACAATAGCAAGATCATCGATAAGTGAGAGCTCGACTCCCGTTTTATAAAGCATTGCATCAAAAGACAAACTTGGCGCTGTTAAATAAAAAGCAGGATCTAAATCATAATGCTTCTTACATGTTTTCCTGAACTTTTCAAAAATTTATGTTAATAACATAACGTCGGTTTTCAGATATAGGTCTGTGTATTGACCTAAGTTTTGGATACAAAATACACGCCATACTAACTGTGCGTGAGTATAGTCCTCATTTGTAATATTTTCATTATTAAGAGAACTATAAAATTGTTCAAAACTTGGCAGTTTCTGCTCGTTGTAACGTCCCCAACTATTCATGTATTCGTATGGATAAACCCCCTTCCGAGTAAGAAGTTCGAATTGAAGTTGATTTGGAAAACTATCTCGAGTGTAATTAAAGTCCTCAGCTTTCATAGTCTTTGCCAGTTTTTCTAAACTAGTGCCCAAAAATTTAAAAGAATCCACAAATCTTAATTGCATAAATTCTTCATCTGCAACGGGTATGAATTTTGTAAAAGATATGTAGTTTTCTTTAGTTTTCGGTATAATTGTGATATTTCCCTGAGCTTCTCCCAATTTTTTAATGAACAGATGGCAGTCGTAGCCTGCAAGGTTATGAAAAAACATTAGGGTGAATTTAACACTTTTGTATTGCAAGTTACAATAACTGTGGGCTGCACCGCGATATTTTCCTGAAATATGGCAATGATCAGCAATACATACAACTTGATACGCGAATGCCACCGGCACATGTCTTTGTACAGTTGATGTGTTCTCAGTGTCAAGGTCACTTTGATATGTCTCTAACATGGTCTCAAAGTCAGCGTAAATTACTATGGGAACATATTGTTTCCGTTCAAAATTTTTAAATTTAATCACTGAACCTTTTTCTGGTAAAACTGTAACAATGCCTCCACAAATATGTTCACTAAGCTCATTTTCGTTATTGAAAAATAAAAGGCAAGAATCGCAAAAAAACAGTTTGCCATGGTGAGCGGTAATTTGATTCCTAACAAGTCGTGACAAAGTCTTTGATGAGACAATAATGTGCTTTGCCATCTTTTTCCAAAAAAAGCAAATGGATAGTCTTTTTGTTACCATGTTTTTCAGATTTATACAAAGGGCCTATCACGGTTTTTTCGTTTCTAAGTCCATATATTAAAAAACATAGTTCCGGATTATTTTTTTCAAAAATCTTAATGTCTGAGAAAGTCATAGGAAATGAAATACCACTGGTGTCGAGTACGTCTTTAAAGTGTGGGTACGATGTGACCCTGTCAGGGTGGGACGAGGCGGGATATAGGGCTGCCACAAGACTCCACAAAAAACAGCACTCGTCCTTGTTACGGATGTTAACACATGCCTTTTTACTTTTTAAGGCTTTCGGTAGATCTATGAAAGTTGAACCGCGAAGAGGAACATATTTGTTAATATTGATTTCCAAATGTGAAATGTTTACAAAAGTCCACCCGCTGTCTCGCTCCTCGAATTCCTCTATTTTAGTTTTCAAAGTACTTATAATTGAGGCAAGTAATGATTTGAAATCAAAATTTAAGTATAAAGTTATACAGGGTGTTTGGTGCATCGTGTGCCAAATTGAATAGAGCGATTGGAGGGGTCTTTGGCTACCTTTTCAGCCCCCATAAAAAATTTTGGTCCAACTGAATTTTTTATGCTTATTTTAAATATTTTTGGGTGAAATTTTGTAAAAGTCTACATTTAAATTTTAATTTATAATTTTTTTTAAGTCTAGCTCATTTTTTTTAATATTTAATTTGTAACGTTGTACGCTTCTATAGAAAGCAAAATTACTCACCAGCAACATCAAGTTTTTTTTTACTGACCCGCAAAGTTTTTGAAAGAAAAAAAAAACTTGAACGTCCACTTTCGTTTCCAATTTAAAAAAAAATCTAAAAGTGATCATTCTCTTCTGATTTTTAAAAACATCCCTGAACTGTCCCCTTTCTAATGGTATGCAATATTCCATGAAAAGTTATTAGTAACATCGCTAATGAATTTATTTTCTGGACTTAGTCCAATTTTTCTAACATTTATCAGGTGAAATAAAAACAAGTTTTTGAGTTAACAACACTCAAAAAGCAAGTAAAAATTTAAGATTTCATCGGTTTTACTTGATATAATTTTGGTTTCTATAGAAGCGTACAACGTTACAAATTAAAGATTTAAAAAAAAATTAAGCTAGACTTAACAATTTTTTATAAATTTTTAAATGTTGACTTTTACAAAATTTCACCCAAAAATATTTAAAATACGCATAAAAATTTAGTTGGACCAAGATTTTTTTATGGGGGCTGAAAAGGTAGCCAAAGACCCCTCCAATCACCCTATTCAGTTTGGCACACGATGCACCAAACACCCTGTATTTCGAATGGCAAAAGATTTCATTTCCTGAGTATCATTTTTAAACATCAAGAACATGCAAAATAATTCCAAATTTACTTTTATACAAGTATGCACACGAATAACTTCAGTTATTAACGACTCTAACTTATCGCTGATCGAATTCAAAAAAAATTCTACGGTGAATTTTTTTGTCTGTTTCCGCAGCAGCTATTCTATACGACACGATGCGAGATTGGAACGCTGAAGCCATCTTTTCAACGCCAGGGCTAACTTTGGTCATACTTTGATCATTTTACAGGGATACTTTGATCATTTTTTTAATGAGTTTGACTGCGCAAGTGACCTGTCCACGATTTGCTATCAACTGTTTTACTACACGCAGTACAGAATGGCATTTTGAGAGCAATCGGTAGAATTAATATCAGAAAGTGAAACTATGGAAGTATAAAAATAAGGAAACCGATGTAAGTAGGAATGTTTAAAATAAAATAAAAAAATAATAATATGGAAGTAAAATAGCAATAATAGACATTGAATTAATTAAGTTGTTTTGTTTTTGTATGTGAAAAAAACTGGTTCACTTTTCTCAAATATTTTATTTATTTATTTATTTATTTAAATTATTAAACATAAAATTTACACTGTTTCTTAAAAATAAAGCCCCACAAAACTGCTTGAGCAGTTTGTCTGCGAGGGCAAGAGACTCTAATTACATAGTACTATAAACTTAATTTCAAATGAGTTAAATATCTATCTATTCAGCTTCAAGTGTATGGAGCAGATGCTTTTTTAAATATTTTTTAAATCTGCCTATCTTGGGCTCTGATCTTATGAACTCAGGCAAACCGTTGAGAAAATAAGGTACTCTCTTTTTTAGAGTCCTATCTCCAAAGTAATTGGTGACTCTAGGTACAACAAATTTGCCTGAGGTCACAGATCTTGTTACATGGTCGTCACTATCAACAAGTTTTAAAGATGAGATGGAGCCGTGGTTGTGTACAGCTAGAACATACTTATGCTTAAGGCTAATTGGAAGAGTTTTACAGATCTTGAATAGCATCCTATAATTATTTTTACATTTATTTTTTGTCTTTTTGTTTACAAGTAGTTTTAAAAATCTTAACTGTATATTCTCAAGTCTGTTTAAATTTGTTTTTGTTGTAAGTCCGTAACATTCAAGGGAATAGCCAAGTATAGAGTCAACTAATGTCATATATAAACATTTTAAAGTATTTAAAGGAACTTTGTAACTTAAGTGATAAAATTTACCCAACAAAACTCGCAACTTATTATATATGTAATCTACATGATAAGACCAAGAAAAATTATCATCTACTTTCATGCCCAAATACGTAACAATTTTAACACGTTCTATAGGTTTACAATTACAATATCTCATATCGTTATGAAAGCATTCAAAAGTATGGGTAAGAATGGATGGAACTGTTTGATTGAGAGGCAAGTATGGTGAATGAATAATCATACACTTGGTTTTTTCAGCATTTAAAACTATACCATTATCATGTGACCACTTAACAACGGCGTCGACATCACTCTGTACGAGTCGGCAGGTCTCAGCGAGGTCCGTGCCCGCGCGCAGTGCGCATAGGTCGTCTGCGAACATGTGTGCTGAGCAATGTTTCAGGACACCACATAGACTATTTACATGCATTAAGTAGCACACAGGTCCGCATCCAGAACCTTGAGGAACGCCGCATAGGACCGCCTTCTCGTCTCCATAAGTGTCTCCTACTCGAACTCTAAAGGAACGTGATGTTAGGTAGTCACGGAACCAATCTTTGAGTGGCTGTCCCACTCCACACTCCTCCATAGCATTCAACAGTGTGTTTGTCTCTAAGGTGTCAAAAGCTTTTTTGAAATCAAAGAAAACTGTAACCACAAACTTTCTATCATTGAGGTGACTATTTATTTCATCAGTGAATTTAGTTAACAAAGTGCTAGTACTTCTTCCCTTTTGAAAGCCATGTTGGCATGGGTTTAAGATGCTGTTTTTTTGAAGGTAAGTGCTGAGTTGGTTAATTAGGCATTTTTCTATAATTTTGTCTATGCTGGATAAAATAGCAATTGGTCTGTAATTGGAATAGTTAGCACGGTTTCCTTTTTTAAATATTGGTCTAACTATTGCCTCTTTTAATTTATTAGGAAATTTGTGGTTATTCACTGATAAATTTAACAATCTCGCAATAACAGGACTTATTTGGTCTGCTACAACTTTCATATCAGACATGCGGACAAGATCACTACCCGGAGACTTATTAGCATTCATTTTCATTAACACTTTTTTTACTTGCATACTACTAACGGGATTCCATTTCAAAACTTTTTCCGTTTTCTTAACATATTCGTTCCTGTCAAGCCATACATCGTTGCATACATGTTTTATTAGGGAAATTTCATCGGAAAAAGTATTTGCAAACTTATTACTAATATCCTTAATACTACCTTGTCTACTCATATTATTTAATATAATACTATCTAGACTAGTTTTATCTTTTCCCATTAATATATGAATTTTTTCCCATAATTTTTTTATATTTTTATTACATTCTATAATACTTTGTTTATCATATTCATTTCTGCACTTATTTATAGTTTTTGAGCATCTATTCCTATATTTAGTATAATTAAGTCTTTTTAGCATATTCTTTGGCTCGTTACTCCATACTTTAAATAATCTATCTCTTTCTAATAACATTTTTTTCAGATTTTTATTTATCCAGCTTTTACTGTTTCTTTTACTTGGATTTATTATTTTCGTTTTATAACAATCATCATAAATATTAGTAAATAATTTCGTAAATTCTGTATACAATTCTAAAGGACATGTAACAGACATTAAGTGATCAAAGTTAGTGGCCAATAATTTTTCTCTTACTAATCGGTTATCAAGGACGCGTCGGGGTTCGGGCGCGAGGGGCCCCGTCGGGGTGGCGGCCGCTGCTGGCCGCACTAAATACTCGGCTGTCGCGCGGGCCCACTGCAATGATGCCGCTACATAATAGTGATCAGATATTTTATGCTCTATTACAGCTGACTTAATTAATGCCGTAGGTACTCGTATAAAGATGTGATCTAAACAAGATTCAATAATTTTTCCCATAACAATTTCTTTCCGTGTTACTTTATCGACGCACTTAGTAAAACCAAATTCCGACAATATAGTCTCGTATTCAATTACATGATTATTTTCCTTATTAAGTAGATTTATATTTATATCCCCACAAAAGATGACATTCTCTTTGGCCGAAAAAGATTTTAGTAAACCATGCAGATCTTCAAGGAATTGAATAACTTTATCTTGCCTCTTAATTTTTGGTGGCCTATAAATACTTACTAAATGTATTAACTCGTTGTCAATGTAGAGAGTAATAGGTACGCACTCTGCCGCTCGCATGGCAACAGCTCACGCTCGGTCATCCACCTGCGCCCGCAGCCCCACCCGCGAGTACACCAGCACGCCCCCCCCGCTACGACCTTCACGAGTGTAACTATTTAAGTTAAAACCTTTTATCTTATAGAAACCTAACGTCGAATAGTTTATATTTGGCTCAGTTATAATCAAAACATCAATAAATTTTAAGTTACTATCAAGCGTTAGTAAAAGTTCCCCAAAGTTTTTCTTCATAGAGCGAATATTGACATGTACTAAACAAAGATTTTTTTTATTATTATAGGTATTTATAGATGATATCCACTTATCAAAACTGTCAACTTTATCAGCGACAATCGAATCCTCTGTTATGGATTCAATACTATCTAAGGGTGTGAATTTTAACAGTAAGTTTAAACATAATAGGAACCAATTGGAGATAAAATATTAAGAAATAATATATTATAAATACTTATACTTATGTAGTATTGGTACCTAAATACCTACTACTCAAGTAATTTGCTTTGTTTTTAATAAATCACGAATGTCAGTTTCCGATCTCACCCAAAAGGACTTATCACCTTCCTCCTTTTTGACGAGAATTTTGCCGTTTACCACCCAAATGTACTTGTAGGAGCCGTGGAGTTGCTTCTTCGTATTCCATAATAGAGATCGCGTGTTTTTAGTTAAATCCTCGTTGATATAAACTTTGTTCTGTTTTGTTCCTCCTGTTACCATATTGCTCTTAATCTCGGAGAGTTTGCGGCGCTGGGCGAGCCAGACATCTCGGGTTCCAGTTCCAGAAGTCCTGAAGCCCACGGTGATGGGAGCTGGTTTATCATCTTGCTGCTTTCGTTGCGGTTCTCGCTTCACCCACTCAATATCTTCACAGCTCACATCTAGGAGTTTACCTATTTTGTTAACGACTTCTCTTGTGTTCTCAGCTGGCAGTTGTTCAATACCTACAATCTCTATATTGTGTTTTCGAGTATTTTGCTCGAACTCATGAACTTTTTGCTCCATTGCAACGTTGCATTTTTCTAGGTATACGCATTTATTGGTGATGTTGGTGACAGTCTTTTCCAGTTTTATAATCTTTTCCTTGGATTGTTCCTGTTCTGCTAATAGAGTATCATATTTGTCCGGCAGAACACTCATGCTTTGCTTTATAGCATCCAATTGCTTCTTCAACCCGGGTATAACACTTACTTTTTTCTGAATATCCCTTAGAATTTGTTGAAAGTCATGGTTTTCGTCTTCCTTCTCTTCATCTTCGGAATCATCTTCTTCGCAATTATTACAATAAATGCGGTTTTTACCAGTTTTTATGTCCGCTGCTAATCCTTTTACACATCCTCTATGAAAAGTACCTTGACATTGGCCTTGGCACAAGAAGTGCGAGCCCTTTTTTGATAGAACCTTCTTACATTTTTGACACTCCATAGTTCCATGAATTAAACACGATAAACAACAACTCAAAACGATCAAAAACGCGCGAGACAAGCCGCGAAACGAGCGCGCGCGTGCGACCGATTCGACGTATTGAACGATAGTTTGTAGGCACGGGCTAAAAACTGCTGCAGGTTCTCCCATTCCTCCGTGTCCGCACTACACTCCAGGCGCACGCTGGTGAGGGCTTTTTTGTAGCGCTCGTCGTTAGGAAGCCCGTCAATGTCCCCGTTCTTGTAGACTTTTACCTCCACCATATATTCTCCTGAGGAGGCCACGGCGCGGCGCACGTGCCCCGACGACACTCGGCTTATAAAAGTGGACGGGGGGCGTGGGGTTGCTTTTGACGAGCTACAGGCCCGCTCTTCGCATGAAATGATGGTAAAAATGTCCTTCTTGGTCTTCTTTACCGACCTGCAAACAAAAATTAATGCATTTATTTTTTGAATAAAAATCATAGGTTAACTAATTTAAAGATGGTTAAGTATCTATCAAATTTATGAGACGTATCTACATTAATTGTTAAGCCCCTATTTCTCGTACAGTAATTATAGAAACTAAAAAACAACCAATTGCGAGTCTACCTTTATCTATAAAAAACGGCAAAAAAATCATGTCTATTTATATGGGAGCCCCTTAAATATTTATTTTATTCTACTTTTAGTAATTGTTGTTATAGCGCTAATAGAAATACATCATCTGTGAAAACAACTGCCTTACTATCACGGTTCATGAGGTACACCATGGTAGCAAACGGACAGACAGACGGACGGATGGACGGATAGCGGAGTCTTAGTAATAGGTCCCGTTTTTAGCCTTTGGGTACGGAACCCTAAAAACGTGGCCCATAACTTGCTGAATGTTTAAATATCGAGAGAACGATTAAAGAACATTGCTGCATTCAACTACACCTTAAGTGGCAATTACATTTTAAAGAAGCAATGTATGTATGTATTTAATTGGTCGTTGAAATCAACCCATCGAAATCAATGAAAATTACATAATAGAGCCCTTTGTTTAGATCAAAACTAAATAACTTCATGTAAAAATGTTCAATACTCACTGTTCAGCAGGATCCGCCTTCCTCTTGTTGGAGCTTCGACGCTTCTTGGTCTCCGAATTCTCTGAAGCCGTGAAGTCGTTGTTGTATTCAATATCAGATTCACCCCTGTAAACAAAATAAAAAATGACAGTAAGTTAAAAATTAATCGTGTGCCAAACTGCGTTAATATAACTCATTAAATAAATAGAAAAATACTTGTAAATTAAATGTATAAAAATTTAAATACTTACTAACATTTTTGAAATGATTTAAGTCTTGACACTTAATGCACTTCAGGAACTTATAGCACTGGAGGAACTTGTAGCACTGGAAAAACTTGTATCACTGTAGAAACTTGTAGCACTGGTTATCACTATGCACTTGTTTTTTATTTAAAAACTCGAAAATAATGAAAATTTTGACGAAAAAATGGGTTTATAAGTAATAATAATAATAATAAAATAATAAAATGTATTTATTCAGAAAAAAAGAGACAGTAAATTAAACAGTGCTTCATGGTACCCACACTAGGATTCCCTGTGTCGTGGGTTACCAGGCTCATTCCCTCAGTTCAACATCATTAAAGAAAAATTTAGAGCATGTATTAAAAATAAAATAAAAAAATAGTTTCACCATCTGTATGCGTGTGTTTGTGTGTGTGTGTGTGTGTGTGTGTATGTGAGTGTGTGTGTGCTTGTGTGTGTGAGTGAGTGTTTGTGTGCGTGTGTGTGAGATTCTTTCTTTAGGGTTCACTGAAGAATTTCAAGCTGCTTTTCAGTTCCAAGATAGTCCAAGGTAAGAAGCCACTCTTTAACTCGTTTTCTACAAACAAATTTAGTTACGTGCGAGATATTTAATAGCAGGTTAATTTTATTGTATAAGTAAGGACCTATAAAGTTAGATGATTTATTTGCAAAAGCGGTATTTGTGCGCTTAGACCTCCATTTCAGATTTCGTGTAGGTTTCTTAGTAATATATATACAGTTGAGAGCGGTTTTATGGTATCTAAGTATAGAAGCAAGTATAAATAGTTTTCTCACTGTAAGTATTTCACAGTCCTTATAGAGCCGATCAGTAGGGTATCTAAAAGGCTTCCTGTACGCAACCTTCAGCACCGCTCTCTGTGCACGCTCTGCTCTAATAAGGTAAGATTTTGCTGCTACGCCCCAGGTACTAATGCAGTAATTAATTATTGATTCACACAGAGAAGTGTATACAAGCCTGATGAGGTTAGGATCAGACACTCTTCTTAATTTAAAAATAATATGCAATAGTTTTCTGAGACGTTTTTTCACTGTATCTATTTGTTTTTCCCAATTTAGTTTCGCGTCTATCGTTACACCAAGATATTTAATAAAATCAACTTCATTTATTATGGAACACGAGCAATTTCTAAAAGTTGTACACTTATGAATTTTAATTTGCAACGGGTCAGGTGGAGCTGAGTGATTAGAAATTTTAAAGGTTATATAATTAGTCTTAGATTCATTTAGAGTTAATAAGTTTCTTTGCAGCCAGTAGCCAACATTTCGGAGTCCTTTTTCAGTTATGGCTTTTGCTTCTGACCAGCTATCTGCGTCAAATATTATGGCAGTGTCATCAGCATACGTAAATATTTTTGCGTTTGTTAGGGTAAGCTTACACAGGTCATTAATATATATTAGAAATAGTGAGGGACCAAGGACGCTGCCCTGAGGTACTCCGTATTTGATAATTTGCGGATCACTGTAATTATTATTTATGCGAACTTTTTGTTTCCTATTTGTTAAATAGGATGAAAACCAAGACAGGGCAACACCCCGAATGCCCATTAATTCTAGTTTTTTCAAAAGTATTGGACGGGAAACAGTGTCGAAGGCTTTGGCTAAATCTAGAAACACTCCAACACAGCGTTTTTTGTTATCTAGTTTTTCTATGACATAACTAACTAGTGAAGAGACTGCGTCTTCGGTTGCAGTGTTTCTTCTAAAACCATACTGATTCTCTGCAAGAATATTTCCAGATTCAAGAAAGTCAAGAAGTCTTTTGTTTATAATTTTTTCTAATATTTTAGATAGTGAGGAGAGAAGTGATATGGGCCTATAATTAGAAACTACTTTTTCATCGCCACCTTTAAATACAGGGCAGATACTAGCTGTTTTGAAGCAGTCTGGAACAATGCCTTCACTCATGCTAAGATTACAAAGATGAGAGATGGGTGCTACTAATACAGGTTTATTAAGCTTTAGAATCTTATTACTAATATTATCGTCTCCAGAGGCAGACTTCATCTTTAGTCCATCTATTATTTTTCCAACTTCGTGTGGAGTAGTCGGTGCAAAAAATAAAGAGTATTGAGGTCCATAGTCATTATTCTTATATTCCTTTACTAGATCACTTTCATTTTCCTTAATATCATGAAGAATACTTTGAGCCAGATTTTCACCTACAGTCGTAAAATAGTCATTTATTATATTAAGAGAGTCAAGTTCATTATTTCTAATTTGTAACAGTTCGGTATTAGGAGCTTTCTTCGTGTCTATATTACATATTTGTTTAACAGCTTCCCAGGTCTTTCTAGAACTACCACGAGTTTCAGCTAGCAATCTTTTGTCTCTAGCATCTTTAAGGTTTTGAATGATATTATTACAATAGTTTCGGTATTTCTTGTAGGTTTGCTGTATTTCTGGGTTTCTAGGATTTTTACGGGCTAAACTATGCAATTTATCTCTTTTCCTGGCGCATTTAAGTAAACCAGGGGTCATCCAATCTTTTGTTATAATAGCTGAATTTGGAATATACCGAGTTATTTTATTAATATTTATGTTATCCTCAATTAAGTTTTGTAAAAGAGCGGCAGCTTCGTTGGTGTTGTCACAGGTGAGTACTTTATCAAAGTTTACATTAGCTAAGTTATTTGCTAATCCAACATAGTCAATTTTAGTTAGCAGCTTTATTTTTTCCTTTTTATTTTTATCATTTTTTTGGGAATAATCAATAGCGCAAATAACCATAAAGTGGTCAGTTACATCTGTTGAACAAACTAAAGTACATGCTGCTTTTTTTGATTTTATAAACAAGTGATCAAGCGATGTTTTGTCATGCGTAGGGTAAAAGTGTCCAGAAGCAAATCCATGGTGGGCTAGAAGGTCCAAATACTCATCCACCTGCTTAGTATCTGCCAGCAGGTCAATATTCATGTCACCAGTTATAATGTTATTAATGCCACTATATTGTTGTATTGTTCGTTCTAGTGAGTTGAAAAAAGCCTCCAATTTTCTAAAAGATGGAGATCTGTATATAGCAAAAATATTTATAGAATTATTTATTCTAATCACAAGACAGTTTGCCTCCTTAAAATCTGGTTCAATAATTTCTACCTTTAGACCTACCTTTGAAAACACAACTATTCCATCGTTTTGGTTCAAGTAGTTCTTTGAACAGTGGTAGTCATAGTTTCTAAGGGTGTAAACAGGCGAGAATTCATTAATGCGACATTCCGTAAGAACTATGACATCCGGGGTGAATTTAAGTCTTGACAATGTCAAGGAGAAAAGGTCTAGGTTTTTATTTATGCTTCTTATATTCTGATTTAAAACAGTAAAAGAGTTTCGAGTATCACCAATCAGATTGGAACATGAGTCAATATTATGAACTTGGTAGCTACGGTTTAGTGCAGTATTATCTATATCTTTAACTAGATCTACATTAGCCATTTTTGTTTACGACATCGTTTCTAGTCATGATTATATATTTCATGATGATTTTACAGGTAAGAACCCAGAAAAATGTATATATGTATGTATTTATGAGTATGTGTGTATTGGTCTGAACTTGTGTGAGAGTGATTGTGTATGCGGAGGTGGTGAGTGATTGAGTTTTAATGAATTTAAAGTGAAACAAAAGCCAATACAAGCTTAATTTTAACAAAAGAGACATAAAAAGACATAAAGAGCAACACAAAAGCAAAATTGAACAGTAGCACTTCAGCAATAGCAATAGACTTAAGTAATTACTGTGAAACAGATAATTTACAGTGATCGGTTGTAGTCATGCAGCTTTCTCAAGATTTTCTAAGTCACTTTCCGATTTGATCTGCACTCGCTTGTTTTCATTTAGGCGAAGAAAAATTGCACCTCGGAAGACCCAGCAATTGTAATTTTTAGCTTTAGCAAATTTGCGCACTCGGAAAAATAGCTCTGCTGTTTTCTTTGTCAAGCTTTCAGATATGTAGATAGGCTGAAATTCAGTTCCAAGGGCCAAGTGCTTAGTATTAAGCTTATTCGCATCCGATTTTCCTTTATTAAATTGTTTAATGGCAGCAAGAAAGGATTCTTTTTTAGGCACCGTAGAAAACTCAGTTATGATGGTAGATTTCATACTATCATTTGACTTCACTCTGTAAATATCCTTGACATCCAATTCATTGATCTCGACATTAACTGCCTTGCCCAAACTTTGAACCATCTTGCAGAGTTCAGGTTTACTTTCGGATTTGTTTGGATCTGAGGTAAGTTTTGGGATATTACGAATCTCAATCATCGCTGAGCAAGCTTTTTTTTCGAGAAATTCTATTTTATCTTCTAAAGCCATTATAATTTTTTTGTCCTTAATTTTTTCTTCTCGCAGCATTCGTATTTCTGCTAAAGCATTATCATATTTTTCCGAGAGAAAGTTAATACTTTCCAATATGTCTGAATTATTTTCTTTTATAGACGTTAGTAGGGTATTATTGGGCATTCTAATTCACTTTTTTCAAAAACCAGTTCACTTCACTCCGTTTGCTCCACTTCGTTCCGCACTCCGTTTCGTGAACTGGTGTTTTAAAAAAAGTTAATTAGAAAGCCCAATAATACAATTATGAAGTGAACTTAATTTGTCAACATTTACCTCATCAAATGATAGCAAACACGGTTCTATACAGCAGTACAAAGGTTCTACGCAGTAATTACGGATAAAAATATATGGGGTGGGATCTTTCACAATGTGTGTCTATATATATATACAGTTGTGGTTTCATAATATTCTCATTCAATATCAAGCGTCTCCTTCAATTTGAAGATAATGAAATTTGTGAAACAACCATTAAATTTACAAGTCGAGAAAATTTGTCCTGATCTTAAAACCCATACATACCGTCACGGGAAACTCTTACCAAATACTATTCGTTGTATAATTTGTGGTCCATCCAACTGTGGAAAGACTAATCTGATGGTAGGACTTCTTTTACATAGAAACGGATTGCGATACAGAAACGTTTACCTATACGCTAAAACTCTCCATCAATCTAAGTACGTTTTTTTGGAAAATGTCTTATATCAGGTACCAGACGTTACATTTGCAAAATATGGAGAAAATGAACACGTCATTAGTCTCCGGAAAGCAAAACCAGATTCCATCATAATATTTGATGATGTGGCTTGTGAAAATCAAAATAATATTAGAGACTTCTTTGCAATGGGAAGACATCGAAATGTTGATTGTTTTTATCTAAATCAAACCTACAGTAAGGTGCCGAAACAACTTATAAGAGACAATGCAAATTTAATTATACTATTTAAACAGGATGAAACAAATATGAAACATGTCTATAATGAACATGTAACAACGGACATGTCATGGACTGAATTTCGAGACATGTGTTCGAAAATATGGAGTGACCCTTACAATTACTTGGTAATAGACAAGAACTCTGAAAAAAATAAAGGTTGCTATAGAAAAAAATTTGATACGTTTATAGTTTTTGATTAACAAATAGTATTTAAACACATTTAAAATGTAATTTGTCTCATTATTATAAAGTTCACATTGAAACCTTACACGCTCATTTATAATGGAAACCAACTTGAAAAGAAAAGTCGCTGATGCAGCAGAGGCTATCAAGAAAAAAGTTAGCAAAATCAGAAACATAGAAATGGACAATGAAAGAGCTTTAAAAACCATTTTTAAACCGATCTCCGACCCTTTAAATAAAATTGTTCAACAGAAGAGAAGGATCATAAATAAGCCTCCTCTTGTAAACAATAACGATCGTGAAAATGATAAAAATTCTGAAAAAAGTTATAGCAACACTGAAAGTGAGAGGGAGGAAGAAGAAGAGGAAGGAGAGGAGGAAGAAGAGGAAGATGAGGATTTTAAAATTAACAATTTTAAAAATTATGAAAGTTTTAATACTAGCAATGAGTCGTATAAATCAGTTATTGATACAACTGCTTCTCAAAATGTATCTAACTGGTCATTGTCTCCTGAACGTTTTAAAGATGTTCCTTATGGTATTAGGAATGATCGAGGAAAACTCAAGATGGGTGCAACTAATGTTTATATTGCTGAAAACAATAGTTTTATAGTAATAGCAGGTCGTAAATATAAAATAACTCCTGGATTATCAGAATTGCTCATGAAAAAGCAACCCGACTTATCGTTAGTCACACAAGAGGACAAGTCATATTACAAAATGATGTTATTAGACACAAATGCACATAGACGAGGATATGATGCCAAAAAACCTATTAACAGTAATAAAGGTTCCAAATATAATTTTATTATAAAACCGTTATTTAAACAACAACGTAATTATTCTGTAAGTACAGGCAGCAGTACTAAAGGCAAAGGTTTATCGTTGCTAAAAAAATGGAAAAAGAATACAGATTATGTATACTGGGATGATCCTAATGAATTGGTGGAAAGACTCAAACTTTTGATTGCTTCTCATGATGCTGGTAACACTGGAGTTGAAAATGAAATTATATCTATCTTAGAGGAGTTGAAAGAGGGAGGTATAATTACATAATAAGTTTGTGTTGTCTTCACATTTTTTCATTTAAGTTGAAATTCTCGCATATAATAGTCGTTTAAAATGAATGTGGATAAATTCGGTCATAATGTACATAAAAGGTTACGATTATCAGATATCTTTAATTTTTCTAATAAAAAAATGTTAACAACCGAAGATGGAGATTTTGATTTACAGTTGAAACGATTGAAAGGCGTAAAATATCCTTCTTCACCTGATGATGCTGTAAATAAAGAATATGTTGATACAGTTTATAATAAGTTGTGTAGTGAAAAAAGAGTGGAAGAATTAATTGAAACAGCTATAAAACGTTTGCTACTTGACTTCAAGACTCAGTTATTACATGAATTTTACACAAAAGAGGCTATAGATGAAATTTTGAAACTAAAAAATGGAAAAACAAAAAATCGTTAATGAAATTCATAAAGCAGCAAGAAGAAATTTTGACAGAAGACATGTTATACTTAAAGGGATTGATGATTTATGGCAAGCAGATTTAATAGATTTCCGAAATTTGAAACAGTTCAATAAAGGATTTAAATTCATCTTAGTCGTTATTGACTGTTTTTCAAAATTTGTGTGGACTGTACCAATTAAAACAAAAAATAAATTAGATGTAATGTTTGCATTTAAACATGTGCTTTCTACATCTAAAAGATGTCCTCATAATTTACAAACTGATATGGGAACAGAATTTTATAATGAAAGTTTCAAAAAAATTATGGATTTCCATAAAATTAACCATTACTCTACATATTCTATTAAAAAAGCTTCTATTGTTGAAAGAGTTATCAGAACAATAAAGTCTTGGCTTTTTAGGTATTTTAATTTACATGGTAGTTACAGATGGTTGGGAGAACCTCTCAATGTAGTTGTGAAGACTTACAATAACAGCAAACATCGCAGTACACAATTCAAACCCAAAGATGTTAATAAATTAAAAGAAAAATTGGTCTTGCAAAATTTAAATTGCATGCAAAGAAACAAAAATGTTATTAAAAAAGTTAAATTTAATTCCGGTGATTATGTAAGAATAAGCAAACATAAAAGTTGTTTTGACAAAGGCTATACTCCTAATTGGTCCACAGAATTATTTCAAGTGGGAAGTGTTAATAATACATCTCCCATAACGTATAATATTGTAGACCTTAAGAAACAACCTATATTAGGGTCTTTTTATGAACAAGAACTGCAAAAGACAGCATATCCAAATGTTTACTTAATAGAAAAAGTACTAAGAAAAAAGAAAAATAAACTCTTCGTGAAATGGTTAGGCCTTCCTACTACTGAAAATAGTTGGATTGATATAAAGGAAGTACTATAGATAATGTTATCATATATTTGATAGTAATGAAAGGAGAAGGACTTATTAATAGTTTAATCAATAATTTACCTTTTGAGTTACATTTACCTGGATATAACTATTGTGGTCCGGGCACAAAATTAAAAAAACGATTATTAAGAGGAGACAAAGGTGTCAACGGGTTAGACGAAGCTTGTAAGCACCACGATATTGCTTATTCTAATTACTCAGATCTAGACAATCGTCATAAAGCTGACTTAGAATTATTGAAGATGAGCAAGCAAAGACTCAAATCAAAAGATGCAGGAAAAGGTGAAAGGCTTGCTTCCTGGTTAGTAGGGAAAGCTATGAAAGCTAAAGTGAAATCAGGTGCTGGATCCAAAACTTTTAAAGCTATTATTTCTAAAATACGTTCTGATCTGAAAAAACGAAAGCCAAGTAACAATAAGTCTGCAATTAAATATGCGTACGGTGCTGCAAAGAAACTACTTAAAGAAAATAAAGTCAGGTTGCCTCGTGTTATACCTTTACCTAAAACCGGAGGCATCCTTCCCTTGATCCCAATTTTTGCTGGGCTATCTGCTTTAGGAGCCTTAGCTGGAGGTGCTGCTGGTATTGCGAAAACTGTAAATGATTACAAAACAGCCCAACAAAGTTTACGAGAAACTGAGCGACATAATAGAGCTATGGAATCAATGTCAATAGGAAAAGGTTTATATGTTAAACCTTATAAGAAAGGGGCTGGATTATACATAACAAATTCAAAAAACTGAAGAAAAGGCTACCAAGGAGAGCTCTTACAAATTATGATATTTTAGAGAATGCTAGAGATATACCATTTTTTAGAGGTGTTTTTATGAGAGACACATTACCGAAAAAGCCTAAAAAGAATGAGTGTGGTATTATTAATCTAGACGAGTCTACTAGCGAAGGAACCCATTGGGTAGCCTATGTGAAATATAATGATTATTGCGAATATTTTGATAGTTTTGGTGATTTGAAGCCGCCGCTCGAGTTCTTAGAATATCTCAAGTGTTTTAATATATTTTATAATTATACAAAACATCAAACGTATAATACAGTAAACTGTGGTCATCTTTGTCTAAAGTTTTTAAGAGATTTTTGGAAAAATAAAGAAACCTTATAAAATACTGGAACTGTTTTTTAATTCCATCATTTGCAATATGTCTTTCACATTGTCAATAACCGGTAACCAACCGACATTATCAACTATTTACTCACCTCCTTTAGAATTACAAGGTCAATATGAGTGTGCTTTATTACATTTTTGCACATTTAATTCATTTCCCAATATTGATAGCAACAATAACAAGTTTTATTATGGTAATAACGAAGTGATAGAGATACCCGAAGGAACTTACGAACTTCAAGATATCGAGGAATTTTTAAAAAGTAATGTAAAGGATACATCTTTTGACATGTTATGTAATAATAATACTTTGAAACTATCGATCTTTTGTACGAAAGACATTGATTTCAGTAAACCTAATGCTCTGGGTAATTTGCTAGGTTTTGAGAAAAAAGTTCTTAAAGCGAATATATTGCACACATCACAGCTACCAGTCAACATTTTGTCTACAACAGTCGTACGAATCGAATGTGATATTGTGAGTGGATCATTTATTAACGGGAAACCGAGCCATATAATTCACGAGTTTGCTCCTAACGTGCCGCCTGGTTACAGAGTTGTTGAAATACCAAAAAATATTATTTACTATCCAGTGAACCAGAAAAATATTAGTTGCATTAACATAAGGATATTAGACGCTAACAATAACTTGGTTAATCTGCGTGGTGAAGAAGTTCAACTATATATCCAATTTAGAAGAAATGATTGATTACAATAATAAATACTTGCCACCGCAACTCAGAAACCCCAGTACGGTTTGTGCTATCCAAAAGAAAACATCAAAAACGAAGCATAAGTTAACTAAAGAAAACAGGAAATTTCTTCAATTACTAGGTCTACTAAAATGAACATATTAAATCTTACTAGCACACCTAACTATGATAACTCAATTGAAGGTATCGAGTTTCATTCATACAAACCGTATGTTACTAGTTTTAACAGAAATGATGAAATTCGGATTGCAATCAATCAGCAGGATTTATATGTTTTACCATCAGCCAGCACTCTTTATTTAGAAGGTATTGTTAGAGTTGTTAAAGGTGATACACAGAAGAGTCTTGATACTGTACATTTTACTAACAATCCGTTAATGTATCTTTTTCAAGATATACGATACGAATTGAATGGGATTGAAATTGATAAAATTAAAAATGCAGGTATTACTACAACTTTGAAATCCATTCTGTCAATGAACGATAGCGAGTCTCGGATGTCTAAAGCATGGGGGTGGGATATAGAGGGTAACAAAAATATTCACCATGGAAACTTTTCAGCATCTATTCCGCTAAGTAACATACTAGGATTCGCTGAAGATTATAAGAAAGTAATAATAAACTGTAAGCATGAACTTATTCTTCTACGCAGTAACACCAACTTAAATGCTCTGAAACTTAACACCGGTGAAGTAGTGAGTGATATTGTTATGAATAAAATTGTATGGCGAGTTCCACATGTCAAGGTGTCTGATAAGGAAAAAGTCAATTTACTGCGCTTGTTGGATAAAGATCGCCCAATTCAACTAGCCTTTAGAAATTGGGATTTATATGAGTATCCTTTATTACCTAAAACAACAAAGCATACTTGGTCTATTAAAACATCTTCTCAAATTGAAAAGCCACGGTTTGTAGTCTTAGCATTGCAAACTAACCGGAAAAATAATGCAAGTGCTGATATGTCAAGATTTGATCACTGTTACTTACGAGATGTAAAGGTGTATCTAAATTCTACATACTTTCCGTACGAAAGTCTTGACATTAGTTTTGTAGGAGACAGAATTGCATTATTATATGAACAGTATGCGAGATTTCAGCAGTCGTACTACGGTCGTGAAAGAGTAGAACCGCTTCTAACGGTACAACAATTTAAAGATATAGCACCTCTATTTGTAATTGACTGCTCCAGGCAAAACGATAACATAAAAACAGGACCTGTTGTCAACGTGCGCATTGAAATAGAGTGTGATACTGAAATTCCTGATCAAACTTCTGCATATTGTCTTATTTTTAACGATTGCTTGATAGAATACAAACCTTTGAGCAGTATAGTTAAAAAGATATCATGAATGCAATAATTGTGGATGTACAAGGTTTTAAAAACTTAAAAAATGAATTCATTATTAAAGAATGTGCTATTGCCACTGAAGAACACACTCAAGTATTTTTAATAAAACCTCCATATCCATATGTCAAATTAACAAAAGAAGAAAAGAAACGTGTGTTGTGGTTAGAAAAGAACCGTGGTATTTATTGGAGTGAAGGATACATCGACTTTAGGGAATTTGAAAGAGTGATAAAACCTCATTTACAAAACAAAAATATTATTGTTAAAGGAGAAGAAAAAATAAAATGGATAAAATGTATATGCGAAAATTGTAACATAATCGATATAGGTAGTAAAGGCTGTCCTAATATTGCAAGTCTTCATAATAAGTACTGCAAAGATATTACAAAATTTAATTGTATAATTCATTTAAAAGAATGTTCTTTAAAAAATGTATTATGTATTAAAAAGTGGTATGAAGATAATAATATAGATCAATTTAATTTTTTTAACTAGTTTTTATTTTTAAGTTTAATAAATTACGTACTTATAAAACAATAGCCTTTTATTTATTTTAACTCATCTTAACAAAACTACTCTTAATAGTTACATAACGTCAAAATGCATATTTTATTGTATTTACTATCATTTGATACGATGAAACAATAAAAAAGTATAATTATTCCTAAGTAGATACTATTTATTTACAATCTAAACAATTTTAATAACTTAAGAAATTACAAATAGTAGAACTAACTTAATACTATAGAGGCTGCAACAGAGGTTGTTTCCTGTAGCACTGCAGTTTCTGGAAAAGAGAAAATAAGATTTTAATTAACTTGTACTATGAGGTTCGAAACGGACAACACAAAATCAAAATATATTTATATACTTACCAGCTTATAGTCCAAACTCCGATCGCTCTCCCAACTCCTTGCACACGTGATAAAGCAGCTGCACCAACTGTCTGAGCACCGGATCGTCTTCATCGTGCACGATGTAATTGCTCTTCAAAATTGTACGGCAAATTTTCTCATCGTCTTCAAATTGAGATAACTCCACCTTAACTCCAAAACGTGGAGTCTTATCGTCTCGATACACGCACAAGAAGGATGTGAGATCGACTTTTTCACTCATGTTTAAAGCTATGCACTGCTTTGCTTGAAGAACTAAACGTAAATGAACAACACAATAGATAAAACGGAGTCATGTAATATAACACCTCCTTTGTTCCTGATATTTATTTGAACATGTTGAAACTTGTTCAATTTTTCATCTCACGTTTCGATTCGTTTTTGCTGTGCTAGTATTACTTACCAGTAATTTAAAACTAGAGAACATAACACCTCATTGTTATTGTTAGTAGATGTCAGAATTTGTTAGAACATGTTCAAACACGTTCATGTTAAATTACTAGTATGCAGGTACATTATTTTGTATTTCTAGTCAAATAATGGTAGGTAATTGTATTTAAATAAAATAAATAAAACATTTAGTTTAGCTACATTTATTGATATAAAAATAAAATCAATACATTAAACTTAGTACCTAAAACTAATACTTATTTCTTAACTTACTATCTAACATACTTAGTTGTTACAAAATCCTTATAAAATATGCACTGGCTGTAGCTACAATTTCTAGCTCGATTAAGGAAAGGGGGTTGGCGAAACAAATTAAATAATTATTTATATTTTGAAAAGCTGACAAACAGTTAAAATCCAAATTGCTTTCTACCTTTTTAACAAAATTAATTGCTTCAACATATTCGTTTTCAAGTTGGAATACTCTCAATTTAATACAGTCAATAAAATGATAAATCGCTTCGCTTACGAGATGACCAAATTGTAAAGAACAACGTTTATCACTATATATTAACACGGTTAAAGTTTGTAACGCTGCCTTTTTATCTGTAAATTTCACCGTGCCAAAAGAATAACCATTATTTAACATCTCACACACTAGATTCCACTCATTAATAGAGAAAAATAGACTTTCTTCCTCGTTGAAAATATGAAGTTGAGGCATGAAATCATTTAAAACCCAAAGTCCAGATTTTATATTAATACCGTTGTCGTGTGTATACACTCGCATTGAAATGACACAATCAGTCAGGTAGCTCTCGGCCATGGTGAATTATAAAGTTTCGTTACAGTTGTCATTTTTAGGATAAAGTATCACAGTGTCCCCAAGAAACAGTTGAAATGCGGTCTTTCAAAATAATGCGCTTGTCGTCGTTTGCTGACAATGCAATCTTATTCTGTTCTTGTGTAAATATTTTATGTTTAAGTGATTTGAAAATTATATTTTTCTTACGAATCAGCTTATTCTCCATTAAAACTTTGCTATAATCTGAAAAATGAACATGTTTTATAACGTTCTTTTGTACACCTTTTGCTTTTTTTAATTCGTCTTGTTGTGTTTTAATGCAATAGAGCTTTGACCTTAACCCCACAAACTCCGAAATAACGGTCCCACCCAATTCGTCTTTAAAGAGACCTGGTACCTTTTTATTCAATAAAGGTATATTGTAACAATTGTTTATATCATAATTACTAGTATCGAAATATTGTAAAAAATGACTTTTCAAATCTTTATAAAAATCTTCCGTATCTATAGTATAAAGAAAACTGTCTGTGTCTGTATAACACAATCTCAGTCTTTCGCCATAAAAAGGTTTCATGACAGAGTAATGGAAATCGAACATGTGACTTTTAGAAATTTCGAGAACCGCAAAACCTATATAGATAGGTTTATTTAAGGTAACAGTTTCAGGTTTCATTTGAATAGCTACAAAATTCTCTGTAAAAATTGAAACACTATGGAAATTAGGACGTGCGATTAGTTGCTCTGCAGTAATATTTTTTTTTGTTTTGTTCCTAGTATCAGTCCACTGATTAACTAATTTTATATCAACTCGTTTTTCTGTGTCCTCTAAAGTTTTACCAAAAATGCTATTATTTAATAATTTGAAAAAGTCCTGCTCAAACGTAGATTTAGCTTTTTTACGCAATTCTGTATTCATGTCTATATATTCTTTTAGATATGGTCCTTGTTTGAATTCAATCACCTTATGCACTTTCACTAATTTCAACCCGTGTTTCAAACAAGTCTGCAAATGAACGAAATGAATTACGTAGTGGAACTTGTCGTACAAATTTGGTATTAATTTTTGAGTTTTGGAACCTGGTGGTGCAAACTTTTGTGCGCAAAATGGTATATCGTTATGAAGGTCATGTAAATGTTCTGGGTATTCTATGTCAACCTCCAATATGTAACCATAGTCACCATCTAAAGAAATATTGCAAAAATTTATACGATTAATTTCTTCTTCGTTGAGCAATTTGAAATCGGAATATGGTAGATAAGCACACATAGCGTACCCGTATAGATTGTTGCAATCGATGTAAATCAGATAATTGTTTTTTTGTGAGCTATTGTACTCAGGCAAATATTTATTATTTGCTTTTGAATGCCTAGTGGAACATAAACAAATCCCACCACGAATACCTTTTTGAATTAATCTTATAATTTCCAAATCATTAATAAGCTCTAATTGCACTCCGGTTTTTAAAAGCATAGCATCGAAACTCAAACTAGGAGCTGTTAAGTAAAAAGCGGGATCTAGCTTGTAATTAACTTTACACGTTTTGCGAAAGTTTTCAAATACGTCCGCAAGTAATAATACATCTGACTTGAGGTATAGATCGGTGTATTCTCCGAGATTCCTTATTTTAAACTGATTCCAAACATTTCGTGCGTGTTCATGGTCCGATTCAGAAATAATGTCATTAGTTAATGTACTGTAAAAGCAATGACGTGGTGGTAGGTTAACTTCCTCAAAGAGTTCCCAGCTAGTCATATACTCATAAGGATACACCCCTTTGCGTTTCACCAAATTAAATTGTACATTTGAGGGAAAAAAGCGTTTTAAATGAATAAAATCATTTGAATTCAAATTAGACACAAGTTTTTCTAAACTAGTACCTAAAAACTTAAACGAATCTACGAAGCGAACAGGTATTCTATCCTCATAGACTTGAAAAAATTTTGTAAATGAAATGTAATTTTCTTTGTTTTTCGCGATTACCTTTAATTTACCGTCTAACTCACCTAATTCCCTTATAAATAAGTGACAGTCGTATCCTGACAAGTTGTGGAAAAATACTGGGATCAGTTTAGGCAAGCGAAATCGGATATTACAATACGAATGAGCAGCTCCGCGATAACGTCCCGTAAGATGGCAATGGTCTCGAACCTTATCGTCAAATAGTATTTTATCGCAAAGGAAACATAAGTCAGCGTTAGTATGATTAATCAAATCCTCTTCCGTGAATGTCATTGGCACAGGGGTTTGTAATATTTCATAGATTTTCGTAACATCGGATTGAAGTGAATGTAAAAACTTTGCAACACAATCTGGTCCTCGATAAGTAACATACCTGTTAAGTGAACTATCATATGAACAAACTATATAATAAGCAAAAGCAGCTGGCACGTGTTGCTGTAAAGATGTTGTACAACTAGATGTGTTATCAGCATTGTTTTCAACGGGCTTCAGCAGAGATTCGAAGTCAGCATAGATAACGAAGGGCATATCCTGCATTCGTTCATAGTTTTTGAATTGAATAAAACTTCCTGCCTCAGGCAGAATTGTTTTCACTTGCCCACAAGTATGAGATTTAAATTTTTTTAAAGTATCAAAAAATAAAATGCAATCATCACAAAAATATAACTTTGCATGGTGATTTGTTACTTGTTGACGAAGCAATTTAGGCAAATCTTTAATAAGACAGTAATGAGAACGATTATTGTCTTCTAAAAACAGAAGATTAATGTGATGTTTTTTTCGAGATTCACTTCTGTACAAGGGACCTACTATATTTTTATTATTTTTGAGACCGTAAACATTCACACTTATCTTTGGATTATTTTTTTCAAATACTTTTATATCTGAGAATCCTACAGGGAAAGACATGTTTCTCGTATTAAGAACGGTTTCAAAGTGTGGATACGAAGACGTACGGTGACCGTTGTTCTTAACTGGAAATAACGCAGCCATTATCGACCATAGGAAACAAAAGTTGTCAGCGTTTCTAATATTAATGCAAGCACGTTTGTTCTTTATATTTTTAGGCAAATCGATAAAGCTGGAAGCTCTCATCGGATTGTATTTGTTCATATTCACTTCAAGGTAAAGGTTTCGAATAAAGGCCCAGCCACTATCTTTTTCTTCAAACTCTTCCACTTTTCTACTAATGTTTTCAATAACTTTATAATATAAGGTTTTAAAGTCGAAATTTCGATGCAAAATTATATTTTCTGTGGCAAAAGATTTAATCGAAACCTTGTCTTGAATTTTGGGTAAAGAAAATTCAGCGAACAATTCAAAATTGACTTTCAAGTTTGTATGAGTTTGTACGCGAGTAGTAAGGAGTTTGCGTACATGTCTACGAATATTAAACAAAAATTCATTTGGTGGTAGCGGTTGGTTCGCTTCGTCACCTCGTACACGATATGATGCAATACGTGCACGGAAAGCGCTACTAATTTTGTCAATGCCATCACTTTCATTGATTGAACTATTATCTTTATGCAAAATACTTTTAAGGTGAGCAGAGAACACTTTACTTTTAATCGAAATATCGCAAACTGAACAAAATATTGAATGTGTCATTATAAGAATTGTCTGAACAAGCGGGTGAAGATTGTTTTAGTTACCTATCTAACAGAATTAGACTGTAAATTATAAACTTAAAACGATTAAAATATTGATTTATTGACCAAAACCTTAAGACTATTATAAGCAACGCACAAGTAATATATCCTAATCCTAACACAAAATACCTACACTACTAAATAAAATGTACTAAAATAAGAATATACCCGCATACGTAATAATATTTAACCATAAAATTAAAATAAAGAAAAGAACGCTTTACCACGCAAATCTTAAATCCAGAAAATAAAAAATTAAATCTAGTAAGAAAGTATTTTCGAATCGAACAAGGTGTAACTTTTACCTACTTTTTCTTTTTTGCTTGGTAAAACGTTCCTTCTTCAGTAAACTTTTCTTTAGCCCCCTTAATAAACTTTTTCAATAATAAAAACTCGGGATCTTGTTGATCGCCCTGATAGCGGAGCCATACGAACGCTTTCTCGCACCTATCCAATCCCTCGAGATCTTTTATTTCTGCGCAGTTGTAGAGTCGTAACTCCGCAATTAAACTACCACTAAGGAACGCTTTTCTCCGTATCGTACCATCAGCCACGCGCTTTGAGTAAATGGACGGCGTCTGCTGCGCCTTCTGTCGTGCTTGTGTCTCGTCCTCGCTGTCCGACAGCCAGCTAGCCGGATCTTCTGACTGCGACTTGGACGGTGCGCGTGACGGGGTAGCTGCTTTGGAAGCACGGGGCTTCGGGCCTGGCTTGTTTTTCTTCTTAGCACTGAGAAAAAAAAAATATATATATTAGTCTTTAAACTTAGAAAAGTCGATTTATAATTTAAAAAATTTCAACATAAGTAATTTGTGATCACGGTTTATGAAGGTGTTTAGAAAATAAGAGAGACAACTAAAAAAACATTAAGGTAAAGGGAAATATCGTATAAACTAAAACATTAATTTGCTTTAAGTAGAGTAAAATATTTACCTTGCACCCTCGTCTTCTGAATCGAAGAAGTCGGTCTCAGCCTTCTCGTGTTTGGTACGTTTGTAGTTTGATTCAGACCTGTAATAGAAAAAAACAAATTGAAAATATCGGTTATGACAGGGTTAAAAAAAGAAAATCAAACTAAATCACTTTACTCAACATTTAAATAAAATTAGGAAGGTATTTTGAAAATTAAGTTAATTCGAACTTACATACATTATTCTGATGCACGGGATCCGCATAAAATGAAGTTTTGTTGAAATTAGCGCACAGCACCACAGCACAGTATTCTTGAAATTAAACGACACTTGATAAGCACGAGCGAAAGGTTCGGAAGCACGAACAGCTTTACACAAAGTGAATGAATTTAAGAAATTAATTTGTGGTATTTATCCTGTAATTTCTCCGTAGTAAGCAAAATTTGTCAGGGATCGCAAACTCATGGAAAAAAATAATAATATTGCTACATTTTATTGGTTGTACAGGTACCAAACTTAATAGTATGTATTTACTAGTAAGTATTTACGGGAAACCTAAAAATTAAAAAGTTACATGTTTTGCAGTGAAAAAATAAAACAATTTTTTTTTATAAATTTCTTGTATTATATAGATAGATAGATATTAGTAAATTTTGGTATCTTACGTATTTAAAAATGTCTTTAATAAATAATTAATATGCAAACATTATGTTAGAACAAAATGTTAGGTTTTTAAAATTTATAAAACCGTGTAATGTTTACTATCCCTGAAAATTAATAAAGTCAGCAAAAGTAACTTCTGCTGTTAGAAATAGTTTGCGACAGCAAATCACTACTTTCCCATGAACCGTGGAAAAGAATCTGATACTTAGTTCTCATTCGACTAATACGACTTAGGGCACGTTCATCCTATAATGACAATTATGAAACTTACAAAAAACGTTCTGCATTACATTTAACCTTTACGTATACATAACTTTATATACCTATTTCAAAAAGATATTTCCATGAGTTTGATTCAGAGAATTATTTTGACATCATGCATTTCGGAGAAAACAAGACAATACTTGACAATAGTGGACATTAGATGACAACAGTAAACAGTAGCTGACAGTAGGATACAATATACATTATAATAAGTTCGTAAGAAAAAAAATATTTTCGATTTGTGAAAAGTAAATTCGACTTTTATTAGTTTAATAAAACTATTAAAAATAAAATTAAAAATAAAATGTATTCTTGTCTTAAATTTCTCTACCTACCCTTTTCAAAATATCTGTATGCGTGGTTGTTTTACTAATTTCATTATCTTCAAACGTGTAAATTCCATTAACATACCCTTTTACTAGTTGAATAAAACTACATACAAAAATAAAATGTTCTCTTGTCTTAAATTTCCCTGCCTACCCTCTTTGAAATATCTGTATTCACTACTTATGTGAACTGAGTCTTATTATTTATTTGTCCACCTGCGGGTTTGTAGACTAACTGCAACGTCTTAGTAATTTAATCTACAGGTAAAGCTATAATACTTACGAGTATGTGGAACTCTCGGTGACTCTTGGGAACTAAATTGTGAGATAAAGCTGGGATACACTAAGATAAAGCTATTTTTTAATATATTTTTTATATTCATCATGATTAGGAAAAAAATAATTATTTTATTAGTATATATTTAAAAAAGGTTTAGTGGGGGTTTGATTGAAAATGTTTAAAATACTAGTGACATTTATTTTTTATACAATTATCATAAATAGGTAGTTAAACATCTAGAGATTATTTTGTTGATATTACGTAAGACAATAAATGGTATTATTTGATTAAGAGATTTTAAATAATGTTTGTTATCTAATGATAATCCACTGAATTGTTAAAAATAACTATTATTGAACATGTTAATATACGATTATAGTGTTTACACAAATTCAATTTTAGTAGAAAATAAACAGAAATAATGAAAATCTGTGAAACAAAAGCGTGAAGAAGATAAATTATCGCTCGCATGTGGTGTGTGACAACCTTTATTGTAAATAGTAACTCAAATGCTTACTAATCAGATTCAGGAAGCATAGCTGCAAAGCGTTAGTGTATTCGTAACTCCAACCGCGTCGGTTTCTACATTTCGTTTTCGTTTGAAAACACAGTCAAAAGCGTGGGAAAAGCACCAGGTTTTAGATTTGAGAGGAACCAGTTCTGGTCGGTTGAAAAGCCTCAACAATTGATGTTAGGATCCAGTTTTGATTGACCGGAAACCCTCATTCAATATTAAAAATCTTTGTAATGTGTGCCGATATCGTTTTTGATTTGCATTTTCAAGAAAATCATGATTGTGGAGTTACGTGAAATCTCGCGAAATTTGTGATTGTGTAATTTAATATTTACGCGTAAGTACTTGTCTAGGGTGGGAAAAGCACAAGGTTTTTATTGAGAGGAAACAGCTCTAGTCAGTTGAAAAGCCTAAACATGTAAAGTTGGGATCCAGTTTCAACTGGTGGGAGACCCTCATTCAATTATGTAAACCTTGAAAATGTGCTTAGTACCTGACATAGAAGGTATTTACGTAATTCAGTTTTCCTTAGAAAAACCAACTAAAATTGAGAGGAAAGCATGGGGTTTTGATTTGAGAGGAACCAGTTCTGGTCAGTTGAAAACCCTCAACAATTAACGTTAGGATCCAGTTTAGATTGATCAGAAACCCTCATTCAAGTATGAAAATCTCGTAAATGTGTAATACGATTTAGTTGGTATTTCTAATGAAAGTTATGATTTTAAATTTTATGGTCATACATCTCGCGAAATTTGTGACTAAAACCTAATATTTACGCGTAAGTACTTGTCTAGGGTGGGAAAAGCACAAGGTTTTTATTGAGAGGAAACAGCTCTAGTCAGTTGAAAAGCCTAAACATGTAAAGTTGGGATCCAGTTTCAACTGGTGGGAGACCCTCATTCAATTATGTAAACCTTGAAAATGTGCTTAGTACCTGACATAGAAGGTATTTACGTAATTCAGTTTTCCTTAGAAAAACCAACTAAAATTGAGAGGAAAGCATGGGGTTTTGATTTGAGAGGAACCAGTTCTGGTCAGTTGAAAAGCCTCAACAATTAACGTTAGGATCCAGTTTTGATTGATCAGAAACCCTCATTCAAGTATGAAAGTCTCGTAAATGTGTAATACGATTTAGTTGGTTTCTCTAATGAAAATTATCATTTTAAATTTTATAGTCATACATCTCGCGAAATTTGTGACTAAAACCTAATATTTCCAGTTTTTATGAAAATAACGATTCCGCAAAAAGTGTTCTCGCAAAATTAGTGATAAGACATAGAAATAGACAATTATTGTTGTTGCTGCTGTATGGGAAATGGGAACGGGCCGCCGGGAGGAAACGCATTCGCTGCCGTTTGATGTGGTAAGTGTTAGCATAGGTTCATTTCATAATTGTATTATTGGGCTTTCTAATTCACTTTTTTTAAAACACCAGTTCACGAAACGGAGTGCGGAACGAAGTGGAGCAAACGGAGTGAAGTGAACTGGTTTTTGAAAAAAGTGAATTAGAATGCCCAATAATACCCTACTCATGTGCATTCAAAATTTACCTTTAGACAAATTTAAGGCAGTAATTAAACAAAAACTTTGCAAAAAGGGATATTACAAAATTTCTGATTACCTAACTGACAAGCAGCCATGGGAATGAACTGCTCAGCTCTAGAGTTATTTCAGAATTAGTTAGAATTAGAAAATAAGAAAATTTGTAATGCGATTAAAAAGAGCACCCTCAGAGTTTCTTGCCTGTTCTTCTCTGGGGAAGACTGCACCTTTGCGAATAGGCGTAGAGTCAGTAGGGTCAATAGAACGAATGCGTATGTATGTATTTAAATCCTTTAATGTTGTTTGTACGTATTTCATGTAATCTTCACTTGTTTTAAGTAGCATCCTGAATGTCCTATAAAATAAAGATTTTTTCTATTCTATTCTATTCTATTTGTAAGAAGTTCCTTAGTGTGT
>CATLJT010000074.1:0-17250 GCA_949987775.1 Aproaerema taeniolella
ATCAATATAAAAGTGTGAACTATAAATATTATATTATTATTTAATCTGTAACATTTGACCCGAATTTTACAGTTTTTAAAACAAACTATTAAATGGGCAGATATTATGTAATTGAAGTAATATAAACATTGTAAAGGTTTTGGTTAAGGTCTTGAGGTTATCTTTGCTTTTATTTAAGTAAATCACGTTTGCAGTGCATGTACGCGAAAATGATGGTTCGTGAACATCATCGTGATTAGCCCATAAATAACTCACATGTGCGTAATCTTATTGTTTATGGTACCTATCGTAAGTATTATAGTGTAAAAAATCTGTAAACAAGATAGCGAAAAATTGGCTTTTAAATTATGAAACATCTAATACAAATGCGGCAGGGATTTTGTGTTTCTATTTATCGCAAAGCGCAGCACAGAAAATTACTCTACTATGAGTGATAGAATAAAAAAATGCTTGCCGCCCCATTATGTGACTTAAAATCGCTTAGCGAAAATTAAAAATGTGAATCAGCCCGCGAAACCGAACAACTTTCTTCAAGTAAAGGATGGAAATATATAAAAAAGAATTTTCGCCTCCACACAGCTAGTGTGATCAGCTTTATTTTTAACCGACTTCAAAAAAGGAGGAGGTTTCTCAATTCGACCGTATATATTTTTTTTATGTATGTCCGCGGATAACTTCGTCGTTTATGAACCGATTTTAATTATTCTTTTTTTGTTGGAAAGGGAGTATCCCAAGGGTGGTCCCATGGTAAGGAAACCTGATGGTGGAATCCTGAAGAAATTGAGGGAAACTCTCGAAAAAATTGTCTTTTTGGGATTGAAGTCGGTGACTCTTACGTTTTTGACGTGGATTATTATAATTCCCAGAGTTAGACTAACAAAAGCATCAAAACATGGATTTAGCTTGAAAATCAAACTTTACAATGAGCTCCCTACATTTTTGACAAATCTTCATGACATTGAATTTTCGAAACATTTAAACAACATACTGACATTAAACCCACTATACAATATTAACGAATATTTCGAATTGGTACGATCCAACAAAATGCTCATTTACCTAAAAGAGAGCCAAAGTGACAAACGTGTAAACTTGTGTAGCTAATCTATGACGTGGTTTGAGCCGATCTAAATGGTTACTTTATAGGTTTTATATATTTAAGATGTATTTTGTAATTGACGTACTAAATGTTGCGTTGTGTGCATAGACATAGAAATAAGTTAAATACCACTAGACTGGCTGTTGTCAAATCAAAAACGAGACCACTTGATTTTCGCCATTTTGGCGCTGTAGGCGGCAGCGGCAGAAAACCGAACTCGACGTAGTGAGGCCAAAAGTCGATTAGTCGATATATTCCCAGCGGGGTAGGCAGGCAATCAGCTCAAGTTGTACTTTGCCTTAGTGCTTAGTACCTACTTTGCCTTGGCAATCAGCTCAAGTTGTACTTTTAACAAGTGAGGACCAAAAGTCGATAAGTCGACTATTTATGTTCTCTAGCGGAATGTAGAGCTTAATTTTTTCTTTTTCCCCAAAAGTATGTAAGTATGAGATGATCTGTTTTTCTTACAGCAGAGCATCAATTTTGCGTAAACAATAAAACCATTTTCTCACATTAGCATGACTCAAACTAAAGAAATAAGCTTTATCTTTTGCATTAGTTTCAAAAAAAATAATATTTAAAGCTGTGTTACTTTATAAAAAGTTAAAGTATGTGATTTTTCAAAACTGGTACTCTTTTTTTCAGTTTTGAAATATTATTCAATAGTTCATAAAGCCTACTACTATCCCTTAGCGGGGATCGTGACATGTTTCTAGTAACCCTTATGTATAACCTTTACCTTGAACATTTTCTTCAAATATTGTAGGAACACTACCAAATTTTAACAATTTCCTACTTCCTATGAAACAGTTAGGGTCAAAATGCTTCGAACATATTTCGTGGCTTTTCTTTGATGTCCAATTCTTCGAAACATTCATATTTTGAAGCCATTTTTTTTTAAACTTCGTCGGTTGGAAATCTGTTGTAAGAAATTTGGTTGGTTAGGTATTCTGTCTTACTGTTCTTATAAAGATTAGTAAACTCTTAAATATTTATCTAAAATCATTCAAGAGCGTGTCGAGCGACGCGCAAATTAATCAAACATTACTTGTTATCTTGAAAAGCTTAGGTACTAAGGTGTGATTACAGTTTTGTAGTATCAAGGGTCTCTTAGAAAATTGCGAGTAGACGGATATGGCGAAACTATAACTTTGTAGTCTACTACATAACCCTAAAAAAGTAATCATGGGTACTCAACAAAATAAAAACGGTTTTGTTTGCCATTGTACGTAACATTAAGTAATATTTTACACTAATATACCTATAACATGTTTCTATCGACATTGTTTTTATCGACTGTCTTTGGAAGCACTAGCGAAATAAAGCAGGCGAATCAAGCGAAATTGAAAATGCGAAAATTTTATCTTTTATAGTCATTTTAACATAACTATATATATACTTTGAAAAAGAGGAATGTCTTCCCGACAATTTCTAATCATTTAAAGTAGAATTAAGACGTTTTAAAACAACATTTTTCAATAAAACAGTTTATAAAAAACATACTTGTACATTGACCGATTATCTCCTTTTTTCTGTTTATATTTACAAACCAAGCATATTCTCATGGTCACAAAATTGAATATTAATAAAACTTTATACAAAAATTCACTTAGTCTTTAAAATTTTAACAAAATGTTAATATATTTCAATTTGTTTACAATTTACTGCGTCAAGTTCCGTTCAATTTGTCACTTTCAATGCGTCCTAAAGAGAAATGCTGTAATTTATAGAGGACTGCCAGTCCATGTTGTGTGCAACATGGCGAACATAAATAAATAAATTATGTAGCCTGTGTTACTCAGGGATATTGTAGCATCCTAAAGGTAAAAGCATTTTTTAAATCGGTCCAGTAGTTTTTAAGTTTATTCGTTACATACAAAAATTCAAATCTTTCCTCTATATAATATTAGTGTAGATGAGAAGTCTTTGTTTCAGATTTCCTTGGGAAAAGTTGTTCAGTTTGATGGGGAGAATAACTCCATAAAGGTTCCCTAGCTAATTTAAAATCGTCCCAATGTTATATCTTGAATCAATTCTTATTCCAGGGTAGCCCTCCCATACGACAAGATAGGGTCCCTGCACACCCTCCCTCACACCATCTCCACTGATCTCGTGGTGCTCGCCAATGACCTTGAGACCGCAGACAGGATCAGCCAACTCATCGAGAAGGCGTTTGAGGATGAAGGTAATGAACTGCTATAGATAAATAAATAAAACGCCACACGCTCAAAGGCTCACACTAACAAAAATCCGCTTCTTACACAAATATTTGCCCCGACTGGGATTCGAACCCAAGACCCGATGATCAAGAGGCAGCGCCACTACCACTCGACCAAACCGGCCGTCAATACCTGTCTTTTAACCTGTGTTTTCCCACTACTGATAAAAGGTCGCCTAGGGTAGATGACTATTTTTTAAAATTATATTTAATTTAAAGCCTCCATTCTATACCTCATAGATAGCCTGGTATCAATAGTTTTTTAATATCTTAAAAAATAAAAAAGATTGAATGTTTACAACTCTGAATTAAGACACAAAGGGAAACACAAAACGGTGACGTCACAGTTCAGGACCTCCACATAAATTCCATACAAAATTTCGTTTTGTAAGAAAGAGACAGACAAAAATGTTTGATTGGCTATAAGTTTTTTATTTATCAACCAATTTCAAATTTCATTTCGAAGTCTGTTATTATATTAAGTTTAATTTAATAGTACCCGATTCAATATCAGTCATCTACCGGACATCATTGTCGTGTCGTGGTAGACCGCGTAAAAGATGATCGTCACGCCATCTTTTACGCGATCTACCACGACACGACAATGATGTCCGTCCGGTTTCCATTGAGTGACTATGTTTGCCCTACAGTTGAGGTGCATTCGGGCGAAGTGTCTTTGTCAAAAAAAATGCTTATTCCTTTTTAGCCTTTCCCTTCGTTTCCCCCACTGTCTAAAATGTAGAATAACAAAAAAAAAATATCTTCATAAAAAAAACATTTTTCGTGACGCCATTCGATAACACCACCAATCATAACCATAGCATAAACAAATCTCTCAGTTAAACATTTTGCGTCTTAAATTAAAAGCCATGGTACAAAACCATGGTCGGATTGATAATGATAACCTCAACAGGAGGTTATCAGTTCGACTCCTATGTCATTTATGTAATTAGAGATACCAGATGAAATTTCGTGCTTCCTTATCATCAAGCACATTTCTTTATTGTACAAGGCAAAACATGTACAAGTTTTATTTTATTTTCTTATTGTCATAGTAACATTATACATTCTTATGTTGTGTATCCTTGTGTTCAAATGTATATTATATTCTTGCATTTTTATAACAAAACATCTACGCTGAACTGGGAGTGAAAGAAAACATAGAATGTGTCAGGTGCTACTCTTCCCAGGCATACTTTGTCAAACTTGGCACTTAGTGGTTTGCTCGAACCACTGATGCTCTGCCTACCCTATTAGGGATTACAGGCGTGAGCATATGTATATATGTACAATAAAACATGTGAAAGAAGCCCAGCAGGAGTCTTGGAGAATAGACTTGGGAATCTTTCCGTGGGTGTCGTAACAAGGCGACTAAGGAAACACAAATGAGACCTGCCCCCTAGTAATCCATCCCAGGCAACGACACTTCATTTTTTTTTCTGAATCTGAGGTGCCGTCCTATGGTCTCATACGGTGTGGTAGGCTCTGTAAAGGGCCGTCTGGTTCGCGATCACCCTCCTACCGAAGTCCGACGCCAAACAGCCTGCTGTGTTATGTCGGTGCGTCGGAGTACCAGTGCCTTTATAAGCATTTTCTGGGTTAACTCGCTCCATCGTCGACCTCATCTTTGACCTTTATGGTCAAGATTGAGGTCAAGAGTTAACCCATCTTATAATAAAATAAAATAAAATAAAATAAAAAAAAGCACAACCTTTTATTTTTTTTCAGAACTCCTCACTCTCAACATAACGAAAGGCGTGCTGTCTCAAGAAGACTCTCTTCACGGAAACTTGGAACATCAAGACACATTGGCAGCGCTACACAACTTGACCCACAACAAGTTCCTCGTGGTACAACAGCCAAAATTGTTTAATGGAGGTGAAGCTACTTTATCGAACGAAAGGATTTTGTACTTCCGGAATGCTGAATGTAAGTTTATGTTTTTTTAAATAGGACATTATTTTATTATAGACTGAGATCCCAGGGCAGCCAGACCTTACTTATTTTCTCATAAACAAAATGTGTGGGAAATAGTAGTGCTAGTACGTACTAGTAACGTATGAATACCAGCTAACCTCGGCCGACGGCCAATTTGCAGCTACCAGGTTCTGAAGGTACTGACAAAAATTACTCACTTGTCTTGAAGTCTGGGTGCTGATGTCTTATAGAATATAATTAATTAAATGTAAAAATTAATGATCAACACCACCAGATACTCTCCGTTGGCTGTAATTTCTACCAGACGCTTTACAGTTCGCAAGTAAATTATGCGATTGTACCTACAATCTGAGCCGTGTTTTTTATATGCTGTTCAGGGAACTGTAACAATATTTTTTGTAGCACCCAGACTTCAAGACAAGTGAGTAATTTTTGGAAGTACCTTCAGAACCTGGTAGCTGAAAATTGGTCGTTGGCCCAGGTTAGCTGGTATTCATACGTTACTAGTACGTACTAGCACTACTATTTCCAACACATTTGGTTAATGAGAAAATAAGTAAGGTCTGGCGGCTCTGGGATCTCAGTCTATCATTGATGAAATTATAAAGCTTTAAAGTTGTTGGATATCTAATCATGTTGTTATACTTCTAAGATATGCTATAGAAGCGTTAACTATCCGAATTTTAGAGGGTGATTTTACTTATGAAACTGAATAACTATCCCCAAGGAACTCATTCAGCTGATCAATCAGCTAATTGCTCAAGTTTATGGAGAAGCCTATTGTTTTTTCGTATTTTTAGACTTATGCTCCTTGGGGAAAATAGTGCAATTTCATGAGTAGAAATCACACCCTTAAGTTTTGCTAATTTAAAATCTCCGTATTGAAGCGTTAGCCAAAAGTACCTGGGCGCAAACACGACTCTTGTAGCTAACTCCAAATGTAACTTTTTTGGTGTGCGGTTTATTTTATAAAGAACGCACAGGCCTCAAGCTGAAAACAAGCGTTGGGGCCTCGACTTCAACACATGCTGAGCTGTGTCCTGTTTGACATCGCACTACAGCACAATCCACTGTTTATATCATACGTTTGTTGTCGTTTTCTGTATGTGTTCTTGTCAATGTTTTTCGAATTGTCCTGTTTTTATATTGTACTAGCTTTCTGCCCGCAGCTTCGCCCGCGCGGACTACGGGTTATATCGTGCCAAGCTGTGGAATTAAATGTAACCTATATCCTTTTCTAAGGTTTAATCTGTCTCTGTAACAAATTTCATCAAAATAGGTTCACTAGTTTAGGCGTAACAGACAGACAGAGTTCCTTTCGCATTATGATATAAATAAGGATTTTATTTTGTGTTGTAAAGTGAATAAATGTCTTGAATCTTGTGTTGAAAAGCCCTTTTTTTCCAGCTGGCCCAACAGTAGTCCAAGCGCTGAAACAGTGGGTATACCAGACGCCAGTGCTCCGCGGCGCGCGCGCAGACTCGGCCGACGAGGCGAGGCAGACGCGCTTCCCGCCCGGAGACAACTACCATATAGTCCTGTCAGTGGTACAGCCTAAAGCCGATTATAAAGTCGAGTTCAATGCGAGAGAGACTGTAGAAGGTATTTTACGTTTTTATTGATACTTGCTTTTTACGCGACACTTAATGGAACAGGAGAAGTATTTTTGAAACAATAGAATTCCAATTCGCATACGAATTGACAAAATTCGCATGCAAATCATACGGCCTTTGTTCCCACTGGTTGAGTTGGCCAGTTCAGTTGACTGAACTAGTGAAAAAGACAGCAGGACAATTCTACGTAAAAACCGCTCTTAAAGTGTGTGTCAAATTCGTTGACTTTTTTAGGGCTTGGAATAACCTGGTTTTTATATGGAATAGCTTTCCGCCCGGGACCTCGCTTTGTAGCCTATGTTACTCAGGAATAATTTAGCATTCTAATCGTGAAAGAATTTTTCAAATCAATTTAGTAGTTTGGAAGCCTAGTATAAAATAAAATAATGAAAAAAAATCTCATGATAAGTAAAAATATATTGGTTTCAGATTACGTAGGCTCGTTCGTTGATGAGTTGAGTGAGCTCCACAACTTCACGCTCAAATCCCAGTGGCTGTTCCTGCTCGACTTCGACTTCCAAGCCAGAGAGGTACCCTGACTACTTAGCACGGAAGGCTGGAATATTTATAGTGTTTTTTAATTTTAAATTTAGATTAAAAATAACAGTCAACAATATAATTTCACTTTGTTAATACAGAATATAACACACACACACACCCACACCCTCACGTCTACAATCCCTAACGGGGTAGGCAAAGCACAAGTTGTTTTATAACCACTTGATGCCACATCCTTACTAAATATATATATTATTATATTATTTATTTTATTATTTATTTTTATTATTAATAAGTATTATAAATTCGAAAGTAACTGTCTGTCTGTCTGTCTGTCCGTCTTTCACGCCTCAACTACTGAACCGATTTTGATGAAATTTGGTACAGAGATAGAGCCTGGTAAAGGACATAGGCTAAATTTTATCCCACAGTTGGGCACGATATAACCTGTAGTCCACGCGGGCGGAGCCGCGGGCGGAAAGCTAGTTTGACAAATTCTGAGGGTTATTATATTATAGGTACATGATGTATAACAAATTGTATGGAACAAATTGTGAGTAATTTTATTCTTTCATATTATTTTTAGAAATAAACAAAAAAGACTAAAGAAATATATACAGATAGATAAAACTTTTATTTGTATACACGTTAACACACATATTATTTACAAAATCAATACAATACGGAGGTACAAAAATGAAAATAAAAAAAGAAGCATAATATCAAAGACTATTGACTTCGACTTTCGCGCCAACTGAAATACATACACACTCGTACATTTTTGAAACTTAGTATGGAAGGTTGAAACATTTATGTAATAACAAAACGCACTCTAAATTTTTACATGTCTTTCAAATTTTTTAACTTAGTTTAGGTGTCATAATATAGCATACTTGACATAATAACCATTTTGTAATAAAAAATAGTATGTAGCATTAATTAATAAGCATTTACACAACTTTATTAATTTGATAATTTAAAAAATGTGATTGTTATACATTTTTGTATTTAGGTTTAATTGTTTATGAAATAAAATATCTGATCTTATTTAGGTGAAAGACTCAAGCGATCGCCATCGCCATTTTGCCACCCGCATCGAACGCCTGCCGCAATTACTGACTGCTTTAGAAGAGAGAGCGGCCACCCACGTGTCGGACGCTCCGACCGTCAACCTGGCCCTGTACGCTGTACCCTGTCACACCAGCCCGCTTATCATATACGATAATCAAGGTGAGGGGATTATAAGGAATATATGACTAAAACAAGCTTTCCGCCCGGGACACGAATCTATATCGAGATAGACAGTAAAAGTTTACCTACGTTGCGTGTAAAAAATGTGATCTACGGTCACAGTTTTGTCCGACTTAAGTCAGTCCGCTTGAGACCTATGCCGTAAATGATAATCGATTTTAATCGGATTTACATTATTGTTTTACTTAATTAAGCGCATTTGAATCGTTTCCGCGCGGTCTTGATTTCCCATGACTAAATCTCGCTCGTGACGTCATTTTAGGTACGAAAAATACGACACGCTAGGTTCTCATACAGTTTGAAGTAGTGATGCAACGAATACCACTTTTTACGAAGCGAATACGAATAGTGTCACTACTATTCGGCGAATACGAATAGGTACGAATAGTAAAGGCAGTAATAAAAAATATTAACTTCGCATTTGTAGAGATACCTATTTATTTAAGTGATTTGAAAACTTGTCGCGAGATATGATTTTATCACTTGACGCCCTCAAACGCAAAAACAAACTTTGAAATTGTAGATTCTGGCTTATTGTTTTTCTCATGAAATAAAATAAGTTAATTCGTTTTAATATTTATTTTTAGAATAGGATAGAAAGTAAAAATAGATAGTATAATGTCTTATTTATTAATTTATCATATTATAATTATGTTTAATCATATTAGGTTATTTTGCATATTTTCATCATCGAACAAGCAAATTCATCTACCTACTCTAAAAACTTACTGGCCTGTTTTTCAAAAAGCTTCCAAATTTATTTATTTTCTCTTTTACGTGACTTAATACTTTATTATTATTTTGTATTTAACGCAGTTAACTATAATATAAAGTACACAGGCAAAGTGAATAAACACGAACTCCAATGACAAACAAAATATGCCGACTTAAAATCAGTCAATAGCACATCAGGTAACTACGAAATGTCAAATTTCCCCAATGGACAGTAAACTCTAATGCTTGGAGATAAAATTGATTGAATAAATTTGTCTGTTTTGAATAGCATGATGTGCTGTTGACCCTGTACATTCAATTCAAACTTCTCGCGAAAACACCGAAAATGCGGTGCGTTCGGATACACTTATTTAATACAATTATCACGCCTGGATGCAAGTCATTTCATACGAGCGAGGTTTACACGTTCAATTAAATTGATAATATATTGTTCAATATCGGAGTCATTTTCAATACGAATACCATTGTAATATTCGGCGAATACGAATATTCGTAAAAGGGCCGATATTCTGCGAATACGAATATTCGTAAAAGGGCCGATATTCGGCGAATACGAATATTCGTATTCGTTGCATCACTAGTTTGAAGCGCTCTTTTCGTCTATCTCGATATAGTTCTGTGGCCCGGGACTTTGTTCCCGTGGGAATTTGGGAAAATTATGAAGCCTGTGTGTAAATGTGTCAGCTTCCTCCATACCAAATTTTATCAAAATTGTTCTAGCCGTTTGAGCGTGAAAGAGGAACAAACATCGTGAGCGTAGAATTATCGTACACAAGTCGGAATCTTCAGTTTTTGGATATGCCAATGTTTAGTCTATACATTCTGCTTAATTACTGTAAAAACGAAATAAATTCTTCCTCTTTAGTTTAGGAGATAAAGACTATGATAGGTGTGTACGTTAGCTTGACGTCAAGCTGGCGTACACATGTCCGTACTCGAAAAAGGCTGATACTACAGCACAGAAAGTTATACCAAGATTATCTGCATAAATTCGTAATTTCATAAAGATTGCTCATCAACTAACGGAGATATGAAGCAATGTTCTCGAGCGCCTGTCGAGCCGGTGTCAAGCTAGCTGACACATAATAGTGCTCATAGTAGGAAGTTTTTTCTCGTTATATTTGCTATGTAGATAAATTCTGCGTCATATTTTGACTATGTCTCTGCCATTACTTTTTTAAAAATTTGCATTGCAACACTATGAAATAACATGTGTACGCCATCCCACGAGGGGAGAACAAAGAACTAAAGGATTTTACTAAAGTACTAGCTTTTCGCCCGGGACTTCGTTCCCGTGGGAATTTCCCCGTCTATCTCTCAAGTTGGATCAAACTGCACACGGTGTACAAATTTGATTAAAATCAGTTAAGTAGTTTAGGAGTCCATCGCGGACAAACATCGTGACAGGAGATTTATATATATTAAGATTGTATGATAATTTTCTTTCCTATGCCAGACAAGCCAATCACGACTCCAGTGCAAGCGTTCATGTCTCCAAAGTGGGGTGGGGTGGTATTGGACAGTCCCTCTGCTGAACAGTGTCGGTCGCAGGTGGTAGTGCACCAGCCTGACACCAGGCGGGTCATGGGCGCATTTATAGCTCAACTCAGGAAGCTGTTGGGGATTCCGGATTATGTAAGTTAATATTTAGAAAATAATGTAGTTTATACTTTGTTGTTGCTTTTTGATGGAACTCCACATTATTACCAATGAGAAACATGATTTTTACAGTAGTTATACTTGTTTATTTAATATTTTTATGCGTGTGTAAAAATCATGTCTTTCGTTGGTAATTTAGAAAATAAACTATTTTTTACAGAGTATATAAATCGGACTAGGCCTTTGGTGGACTATGGCCTAATCCCCTTCGTGTTTCAAAGGGAGGTCCGTGCCCCTCGGTTAGGACGGATATGGGCTGTTGAAAAAAAATTGTCTATTAAGTTGGTAATAAGCCAGACTTATAATCCGAAAGTCGCGGGTTCAAATCCTGGTGCGAGCCTGTACCACTAAATTCGTCTTTTCGAATTTATGTACGGATTCCTAATTATCGGTGAAGGAAAACATCGTGATGAAACCCGCCCGTCCAAAAAAAAAAAATTTTCGAAAGACGAGCGGTCCACCAACCCGCATTGGGCCAGCGTGGTGGACTATGGCCTACATCCCCTTCGTATTTCGAAGGGAGTCCCGTGCCTATCGGTGGGGACGTATTTGGGCTGAAAAAAAATAATTACCCTAGAATAAATTTCAAAAGTTACCTCAAGTGGTTCTAGAACTACGTGACGCTCTGCCTATCCCGACAGGGATTACAGGCGTGATTGTGTAAGGATAGATGGATTAAACAGCCAATCTGACTTCCTACTAATATTATAAACATGATAAAAGTTTGTGAGGCTTGATGCATGGACGTTTTTAATCTTTCTAAAGTTTCTGAGGCTTGATGCATGGATGTTTTTAATCTTTCTAAAGTTTCTGAGGCTTGATGCATGGATGTTTTTAATCTTTCTAAAGTTTCTGAGGCTTGATGCATGGATGTTTTTAATCTTTCCAAAGTTTCTGAGGCTTGATGCATGGATGTTTTAAATCTTTCTAAAGTTTCTGAGGCTTGATGCGTGGATGTTTTTAATCTTTCTAAAGTTTCTGAGGCTTGATGCATGGATGTTTTTAATCTTTCTAAAGTTTCTGAGGCTTGATGCATGGATGTTTTTAATCTTTCTAAAGTTTCTGAGGCTTGATGCATGGATGTTTTTAATCTTTCTAAAGTTTCTGAGGCTTGATGCATGGATGTTTTTAATCTTTCTAAAGTTTCTGAGGCTTGATGCGTGGATGTTTTTAATCTTTCTAAAGTTTCTGAGGCTTGATGCATGGATGTTTTTAATCTTTCTAAAGTTTCTGAGGCTTGATGCGTGGATGTTTTTAATCTTTCTAAAGTTTCTGAGGCTTGATGCATGGATGTTTTTAATCTTTCTAAAGTTTCTGAGGCTTGATGCGTGGATGTTTTTAATCTTTCTAAAGTTTCTGAGGCTTGATGCATGGATGTTTTTAATCTTTCTAAAGTTTGTGAGGCTTGATGCGTGGATGTTTTTAATCTTTATAAAGTTTCTGAGGCTTGATGCATGGATGTTTTTAATCTTTCTAAAGTTTCTGAGGCTTGATGCGTGGATGTTTTTAATCTTTCTAAAGTTTCTGAGGCTTGATGCATGGATGTTTTTAATCTTTCTAAAGTTTCTGAGGCTTGATGCATGGATGTTTTTAATCTTTCTAAAGTTTCTGAGGCTTGATGCGTGGATGTTTTTAATCTGTCTAAAGTTTCTGAGGCTTGATGCATGGATGTTTTTAATCTTTCTAAAGTTTCTGAGGCTTGATGCATGGATGTTTTTAATCTTTCTAAAGTTTCTGAGGCTTGATGCATGGATGTTTTTAATCTTTCTAAAGTTTCTGAGGCTTGATGCGTGGATGTTTTTAATCTTTCTAAAGTTTCTGAGGCTTGATGCATGGATGTTTTTAATCTTTCTAAAGTTTCTGAGGCTTGATGCATGGATGTTTTTAATCTTTCTAAAGTTTGTGAGGCTTGATGCGTGGATGTTTTTAATGTGTCTAAAGTTTGAGAGGCTTGATGCGTGGATGTTTTTAATCTTTATAAAGTTTCTGAGGCTTGATGCATGGATGTTTTCAATCTTTCTAAATTTTGTGAGGTTTGATGGATGGATGTTTTTAATCTTTCCGCAAATAAAATATTTTTAACAAAAAATTGACCCGCCTTCACGAGTAAGTAGTGGTTATGGGTAAAACAGTAAATAGGTGAATTCATAGCGGAATATGGTAAATAGAGAGGAATTTTTTTTGACGTCAGCGCCGTACATTGTGCCTATCACAATTTTTCTTGAACAATTGTTCATTTTTCTTTACATATAAAAGATTATTAAATACATATATACTGGGACGCAAATGTCAATATATCTATTTCCTTTAATCTATTTCTAAGAGACATTCTAGGTCTCATTTGATAAATCGCGCGAACAGCCCTTTTCTGCAAGACAAATATCTTATTAATGTCGGCAGCATTACCCCACAGTACAGTAAAATGCCATATGACATTAGGCTGTGGAAGTAACTGAAATATACGCTTCTCGCGGTTTCAACGTCCGATAATTGAAGGATTTTTTTAACCGCGTAAGCTGCTGAACTGAGTCTGTTCGCTAACTTATCAATATGACGACCCCATTGAAGCTTTGCGTCAATAGTGATACCTAAGAATACAGTAAATTCTACAACTTCCAGTTTTTCATTTTTAGCCTGTACGTTGGTATTAAACTTTTTAACGTTAGGCAAGGTAAATTTAACACATTTGGTTTTTTTCTCGTTCAAGAGTAGGTTATTTGCAGTGAACCATTCAACTAACTTTGAGATCGCAGTATTCACGTTGTTATAATTCGTGTCATATCTTTTCACTTTAAATAAAAGTGATTTAGCATCTGCGAATAATACGATCTCATGGGCCTCTTTAACAAGAAAAGGCAAATCATTAATGTACACGAGAAACAAGAATGGTCCTAAAATTGAACGCTGCGGGCAGGCGCGGTCGCAGCCTGAAATTTTGGAGGGGGTCACTCACCCAATTCACAACTAAGTAGACAGCCTTTATCTTGAATCTTTACAATAAACCGACAAATTACATTATCTGAATATTGTTATACAATCTTTATCATAACGACGCATATCGATTTTGCTAGGATTATCAAAACTACGTAGTTCGGTTCCTTGTTTCTAAACTAGATGTCATTTCCAAGTTATTTTGGCCATCGTACGTAGTTCATAAAAACACCACTAGATGTCAGCAAACTATAAAATCGCTGTTAGGAGCTAGAAATTTCCTTTTATAATTTGGCAAATTTTTGAGATTTTTCAACTTGACCTTAGATTTTGGGGGGGGTCATGTCGCCTGTGACCCCCCCTTCGGACCGCGCCTGCCTGCGGGACGACCAAACAGACTGTGGACCCAGGTGACCTAGTGCCGTTAACCTCAACCTTCTGGATCCTATTACACAAATAAGATTCCAGAAGCCTAAGTGCATTTTCTCTTATGCCATAGTGATGTAATTTTCTGATTAGAGTCTCATAGTGAACACAGTCAAAAGCCTTGGACAAATCACAGAAGACTCCAAGAGCATCACGTGAATCCTCCCAGGCCTCAAAAATGTGACGAATGAGCTCAACACCGGCATCGGTCGTTGAACGACCCCCGTGTGAATCCAAATTGATTAATATTCATAAGTTTATTAGCGTAGAAGTGAGTGTTTATTTGACTAAGGATAATTTAAAAAAAAAAATATTTTTTTCACCCGAATTGAGAACCTCCACCTTTTTTTTGAAGTCTGTTAAAAAATTGTGTCTGTATGTGTGTGTATTTGTCTGTAGCATCATAGCTCGTAAACGAATGGACCGATTTCGATTCGGTTTTTTTTGTTGTTTGCAAGCCGACGTAATCGAGATGATTCTTAGCTATAAAAAAAAAAAAAAAAAAAAAAAAAATTTCTTTATTTCAGGTATAAACCCATATTGCATCATATTTAAATACACATTAAATACACATTAAATATATTTGATCAAAATTAGTTATAAGCAATCTGATGTCGGGATGATAGATTTTTTTTATTTTTACAGTTATTTTGATAATAATCGTATGCTCCCAGGAGGCCATAGAGTCAGCCACCCTCTCCCCTTTACGAGGCGTCACCCCGCGTCGCTGGGAGGTAGACTCTCTGCTGCGCGTGCGCACTGTGGAGCAGATCACGTCGGCGCAGCGGACGCTGCAGAGCTTAGCGCAGCTGCTTGGTACGTTATTAATGATTATGTACAATGTTGCTAGTTGCTAGTTGGTGTACCCTTTTAATAAAAAAATATAACTCCAAAGGATCTCAGTACAGTAATTTCATTTAAACATAATAGATAATCTAGGTAATGTAATATAGTATGAATAATTTTTAATTTTTAGATTTATTCCCACGTTCGCGGAAATTAAGTTTTATTATGTACAAATTGATATATTATATGTATCATTAAAAAGTGTTGTGTTCATCTGTAACAGTCATATATTTCAGAAAATCGTAAGCAAAAAGATTCTATAAAAAATTATAATGCATGTGATGTAGGTGATCCTTATTAAATAATCAAAAATATACAGTTGCTGTTGGCGCTTCTGATCGGGATGTCTCGTCATTAAGTGTATGACATTTTGATAGATCTGATTTTTGCCATTGTTACTTCTAAACTTGTACAAGTGTGCCACGGACTGAAAGAGAACGCCTGTACATTTACTCGAATAATGGACTTACAAACTGAAAGCAAGAAATTTGAAATTTGAATTACGTCACACGAATTTTATGATTTTTGTCACAGCTGGTCACATTTGTAAGACTCCCCCCTCCCTAGGGTGACGTCACATATTTTGCATATTTTAAATTTTTTGTAATTTTCTAATAAGAGCAGTACTTAATAGAGTTGTTATTTTTTTTGGGAACTCAAAACTCACTGTCTCAACCAAAGTAAAAACGTAAAAAGAGTACTTGGGACTGAGGAGGTTAAGTTTGTTGTTAATAATTAACGCGTTTTGATACATAACACATTTTGAAATGTGACGTCACGAAACTTATGATCCCTTCCACCCCCTTGTCACACAATGTCACACTTTGTCGACCCCCTCCCCACCCCTTAACGTGTGACGTAGTTTATGGATGGTCCCCAACTTCATGAAGCACATAAATAAAAAATAAACGTACATTTCACATACAAATTACAATTACTTTCTTAATTTAATCCGCCAAACTCTATTTGTTGGGAAAAGAAACACTCCCCATTTTAAAATATGTTGTACTATCTTTCCGCCCAGACTTCGTTCCCGTGGGAATTTGGGAAAATTATGTAGCCTATGCGTTAATCCAGGGTGTCAGCTACCGCCATACCAAATTTTATCAAAATTGGTCCAGCCGTTTGAGCGTGAAAGAGTAACAAACATCCATACCTACAAACTTTCACGGTTATAATATTAGTAAGATGTGAATACATGTTTCATTATTTCCCCAAACTCCAATTTCAGGCGAGATCTCGAACATAGTGATAAACGACGAAGTGGGCGCATCGATCAACTCAGCGGTTGAGAACATCGAACTGGCGACCCGTCTGATGAAGGAGGGCCACCTGTTGGAGGCCTATCGCACCTCGCAGCGGGCCTTCAACGCCGCCGAGACAGCTTTCATGGAGCCCAGTCTGCTGGCGCTTTTGTACTTCCCCGATGATCAGAAGTGAGTGTAACACATGGCTGTATGAGGCTGAACGCCTTTGCCTCAATTTGTATAGTCTTAAGATGACCGTGCATTTTTTTTTAACGCTATACACTCATAGGCCCACACTAAGGTTTTCCCTGGTGTCGTGGGTCCCTTGGATCACACATAAAGACAAACACAACCCATGACCCGAGAACAAACGTCTGCTTTTTACACAAATGTTTGCCCCGACTGGGGATCGAACCGAGGACCCGCCGATCAAGAGGCAGCGTCACTACCACTCGACCAAACCGGCCGCATTATGACTCGCTCTCTTCTCTCGAACGCTGTGCTAGGATCATCAACATGTCGTGCTACTTATCTACATCTATACTAATATTATAAAGAGGAAAGATTTGACTGTTTGTTTGTTTGCGTTGAATAGGCTCCGAAACTACGGGACGGTTTGAAAAACTTTTGACTTTTAGAATGCTACGTGATCTCTAACATAAGCTACATAATTTTCCCAAATTCCCACGGGAACGAAGTTCCGGGCCGAATGCTAGTATCTAATAAAATACTAGACCACACACTACACTAGACTAGACTATACTATACTAGACTAGAGTCGGTGTTTAT